>JAPZDZ010000026.1:60825-72289 GCA_029783805.1 Acanthurus tennentii | reverse complement strand
GTATGCCAGCTTTGCACACCACTCATCACTTGCAAGCAGCTTTGAGTAATTGGACCTCTCGTTTGTCAGAAAAACTTTAAGTTCCCCTTGCAGCTCATACACACGAGCCAGCACTTTGCCGTGCGACAGCCACCGGACCTCCGTGTGGAGCAATAAGACTTTATGTTCCGCTCCCATTTCCTCACACAAAGACGCAAATAAGCAACATTTCAAAACAACATCATCCAACACAGGAGCTAGATCTGCTGGTAAGGTCTTTGCAACGAGGGCCTTATAGTGCAAAAAACAGTGCGTAACAATAACATCTGGGTTTTTTTTTTTGACCCTACTTACGAAGCCTTTGATGCGCCCAACCATGGCTTGGTTGGTTGTCCATCAGTGCAGACACCTGTGCAGTTTTCCCACGTAAGCCCGCTTTTGTCAAGATATTCTGACATGACCCGAAATATTTCCTCTCCTGTTGATTTTTCTGGCAGTGCCTTGCAAAATAGGAAGTTTTCTCTAATGGCTTTTCCATCCACAAAACGCACGTTGGCCAAGAACTGACAATGTCCACTAATATCCGTCACCTCATCAAGTTGCAAGGCAAATTTCTTACTGATACGCATCTTTTCTAAAACAACAGTTTCGATATCTGCAGACATGTCATCAATACGTCTGGCAATTGTGTTATCTGAGAGAGGCACTTTAGCTATCTCTTTGGCCGCGTCAGGGCCGAGCATCTCATTTACAATGGCTTTACAAGCTGGCAGTATTAATGTTTCTGCCACAGTGTGGGACTTTTTTGATACAAGTTCAGCAACAAGGTAGCTAGCTTTGAGGGCTCTCTCATTTACCTTTGTGGTTTTTCTCAAAAAAATAGCCTGTTTCTCATTGTTTGTACGTAAGCGTACAAAATAGTCCATCGGCTTGTTTTGAACGGAAGGGTGTTTTGTTTGGAGATGGCGTTTAAGCTTGCTTGGCACCATGGCGCTATTGGATAGCTTCTCACCACACACCAAGCACAGTGGAGTCGGTGCTGTTGCATCCCCGGTGAATGTGAATCCAAATGAAAGATAGCTTTCGCTTTATTGCCTCGAGCTCACCGTCTTTTCTTTTTTCTTTTGTAGACCACTCATACTAAGGCCTTCATCTGGGTCATTGCATTTTCCCTTCTCAAAAACTTCTCCATCACTGTCACTCGCTCGTCTTGCTGTGATCCCAAACCGCCACTGTCACGTGTCGCGCGGCACTAACTCTATTGTCTTTACAGGCATTTATAGCCCTCTGCTGCCACCCACTGAAATAGAAGAGTATTACATTATCTGCCGCAAGAATTATTAGTGATCTAATTATTGATATATTGATATAATTGATATTAGATAATTTCCCACGGTACACCTGACGATCTCTCACGGCACACTGGTTGAAAATCACTGTCTTAAACCTCCTCCTCTGTTAAGGGAAGGTTTTTCTATTTTTATGTAAATGGTTTCTTTTACTCCTCTCTCAAACCATCTGTCTTCTCTGTCTAGAATATGTACATTGCTGTCATCAAAGGAGTGTGTCTTCTCCTTTAGGTGTAAAAAGAATGCAGAGTCCATACCTGAGGAGTTAGCCCTTTTTGTGTTGAGCCATATTTTTGTTTAATGGTTGTTTGGTTTCACCAGTACATAGGTCTTTTCATTCCTCGCTGCATTGCACTGCATAAACCAGGTTGTTTTTCTGTGTATGTGGAGTAGGATCTTTAGGATGTACCAGTTTTTGCCTTGGTGTGTTACTGGGTTTGAAATGTACAGGAATGTGGTGCTTATTGAAAATTCTCCTGAGTTTTTCGGATACACCAGACACATATAGAATGAATAACTATGTTGTTATGTTTATTATCTTTCCTATCTTCAACTCCCACACTTTCCAACTGAAATTCTGTTTGTACAAACATTTGGAGCACCGTGGCCCTCCGTGATTAGCGGCAGGGTGCAGGGGCTTGCAGTTTTTATTTGGAAGTGGGTTTTATACATTTCACTTACCATACCCAAATACTTCTCCACCTCTCCTATTCAACCACTTAGTCCCTCTGAGAATTATTTTTTACTGATGTTCATCTTGTAGATGAACACACTGGAGGGGACACAGGGAGGAACAGGTTAGCACTTTTTACCAACTTTATACAAAGCCACATTCATGCACTAAAACACATTTCAGTTGATGATATTTAGCACAATATGTAACAAATCTAATGAAGTGCAATTATCATTACTAGGTGTTATGTGGCAGTATTTAAGTGTTCTGTCTTAAGTTATTTGATAATACAAACCCCCCACATGTAATATTTACAAGGCCAAAGCCATAGTCACCAGTAACAAAGGACTCTCCCCAAAAAGAACAGTACCTCACTCATCAGACATTCCTTAGAGACAGTCACCACATCAGATTTCCCAGACATGCAGCGATTGGTGAAGTTGTATGGTTGCAGGGAAAGGTACCACCCAGGCATCCCTAATGTGATGCACCCACTGTAGAGCTTGGTGGTCCATTTCCAGGAAGAAGTGCCTTCCCAGCAGACAGTATCTGAGTGTGTTGACTGCCCACTTCATCGCCAGGCACTCCTTTTCCACCATAGAATATCTAACCTCTCTATCGAGCAGCTTTCAACTCAGGAACACCAATGTCCTTTTATCTCCTTCTACCTCCTGCAGCAGCACTTCAGAAGCATCTGTCTGCATGTTAAATGGCTTGTTGTGGCTTGATCTTCCAAAAGCCAATGATATAGCAAAGGTATTCCACCTCCCTCTGGCCAGCAGAGCATTTGTGAGGATTGACAGCAAGGCTGGCTGCCTTGATCCTCTGCAGGTCCTGTTGCTACTGTATTTGTGAAAACTGATGCTGCATAACTTTTCACCACTCCTGGCAAGAGAACTCTTTCTCCATTTGTTAATCTTGCAACAAGGTGAATATGGACCCAAATGCAATGCAAAGAGAGCAGGGATATAATTTGTATTTTTTTTAAATAAAGGGCAGAGAAACAGTTGAACAGAATGGTGTCCTCTATTAAGTGGAGATTAAGGAGGGCAGAAACAATGATCAGGATCCTCTTCTCAAAACACAGTCCACAGTGTTCAAAATCCTCTTCACGAAAAACAAGCAGGGTCTCTTTGAGCTTGTTAATGGGCTTATCTACTGTGGTGAACAGGTGCGGGTGGTAGAGGCTGACTGCAATGGAGCAGGGCATGTTAGACTGGCTCGGTGGTGAGTGAGTGATCATGCTGGATTCAGAGTGAAACGGAGAGACCAGTGATGACCAGACTGCAGACCATAACAGATCTCTCTCAGCTTGAGATCAAATGAGGAATGTTACCAGACCTGTAAGCTCCTCAAGCTTGTCTTCTGTTTTCCCTCCTGCCAGGGTGCCGGGGTCAACTGTTAAGCAAGCTTCATCATCTGGGTATTCTTTTCCATTTTTCTTTCCACCTCTTGTCATCATTTTACTGCTGTGTCGGCCCCACCTTCCTGACACCACTTGTTAGGATAACCAACTAGTGGCTTGATGATGCAGTAATTAAAAATGCCAAACATGGGGAGGGTGATCAACGTGTTTCTTCCATGTATACTTATCATCAATCTATTAATCCCAAATATTGCAACACTCTGACTCTTTCCATAGGCTAATTATACAAAGTAAGCCGCTGCAGACTGCCTTTTTTTTAGGGCCCAAGCCCTGGGCGTGAGGGCCCTATTTGCTTTTTTAAAGTTTCTTTTTTATTATTATTATTAGAGCCCGAGCCCTACCGGGGAGAAGGGCTCTATTGTTATTGTGTTATTGTAGCGTTTCTTTCTTCTTATTATTATTACGTCTCTTTGACCCATAATTTGACCCCCTGAACACGCTCAAAAACTCACCAAATTTGGCACGCACACCAGGGCTGGTGAAAAATTTGATAAAATGGAAAAACTCACCCCCACAGTGAAGAAATGTGCTCTCTAGCGCTACCTAGGCATACTTCAAACAGCCACTGCCGCTTACAGGGATGTAATAGAGAGACCAAACCAAAGCCGAATTGTAGAACTCATCAAGGCCTAAAAGTCACGCACTGGTACCCCGACCTAAAATTAACAGGAAGTCCGCAATATGATTTTCAAAATAAACTTGACACCCAAAATTTCACTTTGAACAAAAATTATAGACTACAAGGGCATATATGGTAGCGCCTTTAAAAGCTAATAAACTTTGACCTGGTCACTGGCATATCCTCTGTTTTTCAAAATAAAAGCAACAAACTCTTTCAAAATAAAAGCTCTTATTTTTTCCAAAATTGACCCGATATAGCTTAAAAATTGAATATTTTTGTATGGATGAAAGTCTTTTGATGAATTTGAAATTTTGAGTGAATTTTGTGGCTCTAACTTTGACCAAGCAGTCCAATTTCAAACAGGGGTTGCTTTGATCTATTTCTCTATTGATTTACATATATGTTTCTCTGAAAGCCTGTTTTTAAGTCTCAATACCACACAGCTGACCTGTTCACTGGCACATCCTCTGTTTTTCAAAATAAAAGCACAGAATAAAAGCTCTTTTAAATTTTTTTTTTACCAAAAATACATTTAAAAAGTGAAAAAGTGGATCAATTGTCTACCCTTTAATGCAATGGGTACCTACCCCGATGGGCCAGAGTGCAAGGGCTCGACCAACGCTGCTGGCAGCTTTAATTATTATTTTTATTATTGGGGCCCGGGCGCTGCAAGCAGGGGAAGGGCCCTATTGTAACTGTAGTGTTTCTTTCTTCTTCTTCTTCTTCTTATTATATGCACTCTTTGAACCTTAATTTGACCCCATAAACATATTCAGAAACTCACCAAATCAGGACCAGCGAAAATTTTGATAAAATGGAAAAACTGACCCATTCAGTCCAAAAATGTGCTCTGTAGCGCCACCTAGGCTGATTTTTCCATTGGATTGCATGAGAGCAAGTGCTGCTCTTTTCCACTATACCACTCATGTGATTTATCTTACAACTGAAGCTTAAAAATGATGCTTTACTGCCACCTCGTGGTCAAACTAGGAAAATGTTTTCTTGTAAAGAGCTTTTGATCAGGGCTGTAGCTCTCTGGCCACAAGGTGGTAGCAGAGCATCACTCTCTAAGCTCCAAACACTGTTTAGGAGTGATCCTCTTACTCTGATAACTATCTTTTTTTTCCCTTCGGTTGATGTGCAGTCCCTGTGGATATTAGAGGAAAAACCTGATTCGAAGTTGATAAAAAGTGATCTTAAACTAAGACGTTTCTTACTGAAATTGAACACTGACGACTGCAATACACTCGAGAAGCCATGTATGCTGCCCCCTCTGTTGTGCAAGCCTTAACCAGACGGTGGCAGTAGTGGCCAAAGGTAGTGATCAAAGATGTCAGGAGAAGTCGTCAACAGCTAAACTCCAGCTGCTTTAATTGTTTACACAGAGCAGAAAACATATATGTCTGTGAGTATCAATGTTTGTTTTACATGTTTGTGCTACGTACTGCTTTGTTTGCTGCTTCACCCTCATGCTCCTGCTCGGTGCCTCAGGTCAGCTGATCAGCTGCTCCTGGAGGTACCGACGTCTAAGCGGAAGCTCAGAGGGGATAGAGCCTTTTCTGTTGCTGCTCCCAAATTATAGAACAATCTGCCTTTGCACATCAGACAGGCGTCTTCACTGTCCATTTTTAAAACTAATCTTGAAACCCATTTTTATTCCTTGGCTTTTGACCCAGCATGAGACTTTGCTCCTGTTTTATTATTTTTATTGTTTTTCACAGTTTTATGGTCTATTTTATGTTTTATGATTATTATGTTTTATGATTATTTATGTACAGCACTTTGTTTTCAGCTGTGGTTGTTTTTAAAGTGTTATAAATAAATTTGAGTTGAGTTGAGTTGAGTTTATGTTAAAGTAGTGGTTTTGATAGTTTACAGTTACCGCGGTATCGATGCTAATTTCTGTTAGCCCGTCTATGGCAATTTCCATGTATGTTAGCATCAAACTAGCGGACTTTATGCTAAGCCAATGATTATGGCAGTGAAACTGTGTTTCAAGTACTTTGAACATTGTTTAAACCTGTGATTTGCTTAAACGTTTTTGACATATAAATATATGTTGTTTGATGACTTTTATTTGTTCCATGTATGTCAGTTTTACAGTCATCTTTAATTGGGAGTGACAAATAAACAGCTGGAAGCAAGAACACTTTGCTTCTCAGTTGGGGAACTGTTAGCTATCTGCCAATCCTAACACTACACGTTCAGGGAGGGCAGAATACCATGACTTCAAGTACAACTGTGTTGAACTGCTTAGAACTGTGAACAATTCATATCCCAGTGAGTTGCGGCTAATACCCTATATGTTGTCATGTCATTTACGTTTGCATAACAACACAAAGTTTGTCATCTGTAAAGCATATAAAATCAGGCTTGCCCACCGAAAAACCTGCACAAGCACAGGCGTTGCTATGGAAACAGTACGCTGTCTCGTGTAATGGCAGCAGTGTGAACTGACCTCCTAATTTCATCCATGGAATTTAGGGCTTTCACAATGCTGCATTGCAAGCAGTTTCAGTGTCAAGTTGTCTTGCAGGCATCTTTTCTGTAAACTTGCATTGAGTGTAATGGCGAGCTTGTTTATACTTCACAATAACAGTGATTGTAATGCATTACGGACCAGGAATGTGCAGGTTACATTGCATATGCTTTTGGTCTTTTGTATAAGTGATCACACAGCATTTGATTGTAAAAAGACTACACCTGTTGACTCGAAGCCGTGTGGCAAAAGAAAAGTATAAATTCAAAGTAGTGAATCTGAGAAGTGTACAATGAAGTGCTGACCCAGGGAACTGGAGTAGGTTTTTCCCATTTTAGAGATCAGTCATGCAGTTAATGCTGACAAACTGTGAATGTTTATAGATTTTTTTTGCTCTGGTTAAGTTGTCAGTTTGACAATTTAATATATGAAAAAAAACCTTTGTTTTAGTATGGAAGGGTTTTACTTTACATTTATCCAAATATATCACTTTGTGAAGCGAGATAATAGACATCAATGTGTCAGTGATTTTATTGTGAAGATGAACTGGAAATGTAAATTGGCATATTTAAGGTAAAAACAAGAAACTTGTGCTACAGAAAATGGACCAGACTCAGTGAAAAGCTCCCTAAGCTCAACAACTGTCTTGCACCCTGTCCTATATAACCTAGACAACTATTAATTTAACTATACAGACCAATTTAACTATACAGACCAATTAATTTAACTATACAGACCAATGACCTATACAGACTAACATGTCTTCGAAGTCATCAGGTGGGAACCTCTTTTCACCAGTGTTTCGTCTAGTTGGTCCCACAACACCTCCAGGAGGCTTTCTTCTGGCTTTCTTTTAAAAAGTATTACATCAACATAGTTTTTAAAATTGTGCAGAATGACAGTCTAACATAAAATGCTATAGTAGTGAAATAATTTAAAAAAAAAATTGATGTCCAAAAATTAGCACAATATTTGCATTTGAACAAGTTTCCTGACAAGACCTAATATGGCTGGACAAGGATCTCTGAGCCAATGACATAACAAGTGTTGTCTTCAGTCTCAGAATTTCAGGAGTTAGTAGGAGCTGGCATCAGAGAAATTAACCTCAGGCTGCAGATAAGAATTAGTAAAATTAGTAAAAACCACATAATTCCCTATATTAACATTGGTGCGACTCACCTTGCAAAAAATGTGCTGATTGTCAATGAAGCTGTGGCTACAGGTGTATGTCTTTGTTTAGCTTGAGGAGCAGTGATGCTTAATGCACTTTCAGATTCAACTTTCCAAGCCTGGCGAAAACTGTGTGTACAGTGTACATTGTGTAAATAGGTTGTTTTTCATACCGAATCTGGCAACCAATCAGCAATATTAGATCCTATTATTCTCAATGATGTTAAGGCCATACACATATTCAGGAGTTTTCCGGTAAAATCAGGAGTGTTAGCAGGTATGGAATAGTGAGGCAAGAGTGGGTTGGACATCTGCTGACTGGGAGGTATAAATTTTGTCAGTATCACCTTTCACAGTTACCAGACATGGACATAGAGCTTAAAGAACACATAAAAATCAATGCAATAACTGCAGAAGTTAGAAAGCCCTGTGCTAAGCCACGCTGATGCTAAGCTGTGTGAGGCCCAGATAAATTCCTGAAATGCACTTTCAAATGTGCTGCTTTGCGAAATCTGTTAACTGCAGGCTTGTGACAATGTCTTTAATGCAGGTTTGTGATGGTTTCTGTTTTTTTTTTCCAGAGACACAGGGGCACAGACTGGTCTGGCCCTCTGACCCGTGTCTCTGTAAACAACTTGTTGCTCCTTTATTCCTTGAGCTGGCAACTTGATTCTAACTCTGCTTTGTGACCCCTGCCTGAAAGATCAGCTTGCAGAACTTGTGTATTGGCCACTGATACTAACTTAACTTGTTCACTTCTATTCAATTCAGACACTTGCTTCACTGCTGTTGGAAGGGAGTTGAGTAGTCTGCATTATGCAGGACTGCAGAAATTAAAATAGATATTTCACCTCTGAGCCTTGGCAGAGTGAAAGAGCTGCTGTCCCCTGAGAGGAGAGGATGAGAAAGAGTAAGGAGCAAGGTCTGTATCCACTGCCTGTTCTTCTGAAAGGAGGCTGCTGAGAAAAGAGACCAAGGAGCAGGACTGTGTCTTCTGTCCTGTGGGGCTGAGATCTCACCATTAGGCATTAAGGGGCATGGGACAGGATGTTACCAGGTTACACTGAGCTGGTGACATCATGGGTCTCAGGGCATAATTCACACATGGGTGTGGAACCTGGGGGACTCAGGGAAGTTAAGTTGAGCATAATGTATTTTAATTCCTGAGGGTATCACCCAGAATTCAGATTAAGGCCAGATTTCACACAAAGGTGAATTTGCAAGGCCTTTCTTTGTTCCACCTGCAGGATAAACAGCGAAACCTTATCAGTCAAAGCAGTGCATCTGTTTTTTCATAGAACATACAATGATTAAAATAAGGGGGAGCTTATTTGCAAGCTACAGTGCTGCTCCCAGTTATATAAATTTTTCTCACTGCCCCTAAAAAAATGGTTAAAAAATGCAACTGAATGGATGCAGCCTGGAGCCCTGTAAAATCATTCAGCTGCTTTCAAATTTTTTCTACTGCAATGTTTCTGGAACTTTACAGCACTTCTGAGTCAATCATGGTAAGCACTGTTAATGTTTTGTTTAACTTACCTTTTTTTTGATTTATTATATCTACTGCTGATACTTTTCATGTTTCATCCCAGGCCTTCTAGAAATTTCCCCAGTGGAGAGAGGAGTGGTGACTCTGTTTGGTGTGAAAAGTGGTCTCTTCATTGCCATGAGCGACAAAGGGAAACTCTATGGTTCGGTAAGAAGTAATAAGGGCTTGCAAATTTAAATACAATAATTATTAGCATTTCCAGTTGTTTGTTCATCATCATTTTTAGAATGTAAGTTTAAGGTCACTGAGTTCTGCACATCCTAGTACCATAGCACAGGAAGCCTTGTGGCAAGCATTGCACCACTCCAAAGGTGTTTTGGACGGCAGGAACTTTTTCATAGCTCTAGAAGCTACTGGAACCCTCCCCTTTTGTTTTTTGATTTGGAACTGCAGGAACTAAGAAATATTTTAATTCTTAGAAACCTATTTAGAGGAACCTTTAAGCTCCTACTTCTGAGTGGGTACTCTACTAGCATATAAGGAACTAAGTGATGTAAATGTACAGTGATTGGCCCATACTTGAGTGTAGCTTGATTGGTCAAACACAGTAGTCAAATCAGTATTGTCAATCACCATTTTGTAACCACCCGTAAACATTAGCTTACAAACAAAGAACAGCTCATTACAGCCTTTAAATTATTAAAAAATTTAACAAAATAAGGAAAAATTGACCAACAATGAAAGTCCAGGCATTACTGAGTTTATATGCAGCAGAGTAAATACAATTCCATTTGACTCTGGGTCCACTTATTTTTAGGCTCCCAGCAGGACTGTGACAGGCTTGACAGAGTTAGCACTTGATTTTTTATACAGGAATACACAGTCTCCCCCAGTCTGCTTGCTCTGAACCAGGGGTAAGGACCAGCAAACATGTAGATTTGTGCTGCCCCCACCAGCATCTATTTAGGCACTCAAAATATTGCTTGCATAAAATGCTAAGGAGGTCCAGTTCATTATGATTTTTTATCAAGATGGCCAATACTACGAAGCAAGATTAATAAGTTAGCCAGGTATGTTAAGTTTAAAGCCAAGCTTTCCTGTATCATAAAGGTGGCTCTCTTTTAATCTGGCTAGATCACAGTGGTAACTAATGCTGAACTCTAACCTGGTTGGGTGCAGGTTATGTTCAGAATTTAAGTTTAAAAAAAAAGCTAGTGATGGTGACTGGTGATGCTAGTTGATGTTATTCCCCTTTACTGTTGGATGCACTCTGTAACCAGGCATTTGATGTTTTTCCCGTTACTCCAAGAAGAATGTTTTTTCACACAAGCCAAATTTTCAGCTTTGCCTGCAGGAATTTCACTACACCTAGTTAAGTAGATTTCAAACATGTGCTACCATCTATAAAATGGCAGGTCAAGGCCAGGTACGCATCCATGTTAATGGATGTCCACGTCTGAGGTCAAATTTACTACAGCAATCTTCTGAACCTCAGCTTTGGCCTTCTTTTCTTCTTGCTGGTATCTGACCTAAACCATAGCCTTTACAGCCTAAAAGAAAGGGGGAAAATAGTGGTTAAAGGAGGAAAATAGTGGTTAATTTTGAAATTAAGTACTACTTAATGTTTTTTCCATATCACCAAATGCACATGTATGAGCATTGGCCCAGGAGCAGACACACTCATGGGTTAAATGGGAAAAGTTTTTATTTTAATGAGTGGAATGTGGAGAAGACTGGCTTGCAGTGACAGGCAGAGTTGGCTTCTCGTCCGGGTGGTTCGGAATCTCTGAGGCAGCTGGGTAAGGTGGATGGGTTGGAGTTTATCCTTCAAGGGACATAGATAGTTTTAGCACCAGTTTACCAAAACTTACCTCAACATTATAATAATAATAATAATAATAATAATCATAATAATCATAATAATCATAATAATCATAATAATAATTAAAGCTGCAAGCAGCATTGAACAGGCCCTCGCACCACGCAGCCCCAGACACGCTACACCTCTGCTTCTAAGTCCCCACTGCGACCCAAGCTCAGTGTCTGCCTTCATTCTGTCATGCAGGCAGGCCAGCACATAACTGCACTCACTGGTTTAAGTCAACATGTCTGCCAGACAAAAGTACCCTAGCAGACACACAATGGGGCATTACAGTACATTTTATCAGCAAAGGCTGGCAGGCACACCTGATGATAGAATAATATTTACATTTCAGCTTTGCAAGCCATCAGCAGCTTTAATATGTTTTTATCAGAGTGTAAAAAATTACTTTTTGT
>JAPZDZ010000026.1:37547-52085 GCA_029783805.1 Acanthurus tennentii | reverse complement strand
ATTTGGTGTTAGCATCGGGAGGTATGTAAACAGCAGTGATTATGATGACTGTAAACTCTCGTGGCAGATAAAGGGGGGGGCATCTTACTGTTAGATACTCCACATCTGGCGAGCAGTAAGTGTCCGTTGTAGCAGCATTTGTGCACCAGTTGGTGTTTGTATAAACACAAAGCCCCCCTCCTCTGCTCTTACCGGATTCTGATGTCCTGTCGGCTCGGTGTGCTACACGGCAGGCTAGCTTGATAGCCTCAGCTGGGATGTTTGGGGTAAGCCGCGTCTCTGTGATCACCATAACACAGCAGTCCTGGATGTTTTTCTGTGTTGATATGGTGAGTTCTAGCTCTTCGATCTTGTTGGGAAGTGATCTTGCATTCATGACGAGGAGGCTCGGTAAAGGGGTCATACTCCGGCTCGACGGCCCTGCTTTTGCCTGTGATCCCGACGCCGCCTCCGTCGCCTCCCGATTGGAAGAGTAATCCAAGGGGATCCCGGTGGTCTGATGAGCTCTGTCCATATGTCGTACCCGGTGCTCGTTCGCTCTGCAATGCAGCTATTTCGCATCGAACAGATGCTAAGTAGTTCATTTCAGCTGCACCTGGTATAAGGTTGTTCATACGCCTCACACAGAAGACAGTTTAGTAAATAGTAAACTGACAATAGAATCCAGTACGAGTAGTGCTGAGCCGCTGCATGTACACGCGCTGCCATCATCTTCCCTTTGTCAAAAGGCTAAATATAACGAAATATTTTACCTGTGTTAAGAGGCCTTTTCCTTTCACTTCCGCTGTGTTTGTTTTCAAGTGTTCTATAAATAAAGTTGACTTGAATTGAGTTGAGGCAAAATATCTCTATCACTCCTGGTGGTTGACTGTGGTATAGGTGATAGGAGCCTGATTCATAAAAATGCCTTCAGTTTTGTAATGAAATGAAAAAAATATTAACAATAAACATCAAATAATAATGTTATGCCAAAATTTGATTTTTTTATTTATTATTTGAGGGTCCAGCCCCCAAGGTGACTGTCCTATAAAATTCTGGCCCTCTGACAAATACAGTTGATGACCCCTGGTCTACTGCTTCGTTTACATGCGTTTTCGATCAAAATAAATGAGATTTGAGGTGCTAGCTTAACAGCTAAACAGAGAGCATCACAACACATGTCTCACCAGCACAACAGCTGTAGTAGCTTTGTCGGAAGTTTGGACCGACATCACTTATTCACCCCTTGTGTGTCCCACTGATTAAGCACCCCCACGCTACAACAGGTGAACAGAAACCTTGAAAACTATAAACTGTTCATGAACAATTAATTAAATTAAACAATGCATAAAAAATAACTTATAATAAAGGGAAATTGCACTATTACTGACATTACAGCATTACAGGTTTTGAGAAAGTTCACTAAATAACAGAATGAAAAATTTATCATATAATAAACATTAGCTCTGCCGCACTAGCTTGTTCTATGCTAGCCTGCTCCCCGTTCTCCCCGGATTGTTGCCTCATTTTTCTGCTTTTACCAAGGGGCAATCTCCCCACTTTTGCATTGGAACCAACCAGGAAGTATAAAAACTTTAGAGCAGAAATAAACATATTTACAGCCTAGTTCAAAAAAAAGGTTTTTTTGTCTACAACTTCTCTACCATCTCATGAAAACTCAGAGGGGAATTTTTTTCTAACTCATTTGTTTATTTTATATTCAAACTTAAAATTCCTCATTATTTGCATAAATTAGGGCCAGGCTGAAAACACTCCTATTTAGCTGTGCATATGACAACTGAAAGGCTTTTATCTGCACTCTTTGTTTTTAATTAAATTAATTAAGTAATGATTATTTTTATGTTTTATAAAATGATTTTATTTGCATTCTTGTGATTATATGTAGCTGTAAAGCACTTTAAATTGCCTTGTGTATGAATTGTGCTCTACAAATAAACTTGCCTTGCCTTGCCTTGCCTAGGGCATGGCCTCGATGATTGACAGCATGTTGACGGCTAGCCAGGGGCTGTTAGCTGAGTGGGTGTGGTGTATGTCCTTCGACCCTGCCTTAGCTCCACCTCTTTTCCCATATTGGGTTTTTCGTCGTTTAGGCGGGCTCTTGGTGGAGTCAGGTGCAAGCAAATGGCGGCGCCCAGGACGAGATTTCTGAGGCTTCACTTTTGCTCATGCAGAAACCAGTGGGTGTCGTCACGGAGGGTTTGTCCAATGTTTTATACAGTCAATGGCTTTTACGAACTTTGTGCAAGCTTGAAAATATCTCTCTCCTTGTTTGAGACAGTTTTGTGACATTGTTGCTGTTGAACTAGTAAATATAACTTAAGGATTTATATTAAATTCTGCAAGGTTGTGTAGAGCAATCATCTTGGTCTAAGCCTGAACCCCAACATATTTAGTGCCCCATGTGAAGCAGTGTACTGTTGGCAAATGTTCATAATTGTGCAATATTAAATTATGCAATATTTTAACCTTTTCTTAGCCACAAGTCTTTGCATTTATTACTTTTCTCCCACAAGAGCAGACTTCCAGCTGTACTCGAACCAAGTGCATTGTTTTAATTTGAATTATTCAAGCAATTTGAGGGATTTCTTTATTGATTATTATAAAGACATTATGTCCCAATGGTGTTATCCTAAGTTCTCTAGTGTTGCTAGTCATTCCAGTTAACTCTTCATTGTAGGAACTGTAAGAGGTTTGTGTGTGTGCACAAAACAACAGTAGTGGGCATGTGAAGCTTAGTCTGCTTCATAACCCCCACAGTGAATTTACATGTGTGAAGAAAGACTTAAAGTGACTTTGGAAGGGTTTCGATGTGAAACATGCACAAGGCTTAAGGAATACTGCTTGACAAACTGATTATGAATCAGATCAATATAATTAGTAGTTACATATTAATATAAGTTAATAAGTCATTGCAACACAATACTAAAATTATGACTTTGATTTGATATCTGTCCTAAATATCTCAATACCAATACTAAAACGATACCACAGCAAAAACCTAGAACACCAGAAAAAAGTAATTAAGTAACATATAAGATGTAAATGTACATGTAATTAAAATGTACTTTTACTTGTACTTTTGATACTATTACTATTATTTTTACTATAATAATTAATGTACTATTACTATACTATTTACATTATTTACAACATCTGCTAACTCACCTGTGCTCTTTTAAATTCGGCTCCCTTAGTCTCTGTGGCTTTGAAACATCTTTTACACTTTATGGTGTCCATGGTGTTACCCTGACTGTATAATAATGTCGAATAATGCCATTCCTGAAACGAATGCAGCAATAGCTCTTGTTCTGCTTTTTTACCATGAAAGCAAGCAAACGTTAAGGTACACACAGCAGAGCTCTCAATAGCATACATGCACAACTAGCAACAAACGGAAGACCTATTAAAAGCTGCAACTCTTGCTAAAAAGCTGTGTATGGCATCAATCAAGGTGCAGTGCTCACTGATACAGTGCAAGGTTTATTAACAATTATAATATTATTAAATAACAAATAATAATAAGAATCCATATGCTTGTATGCACTGTGTATGTAATGTGGATACACAATACATACAAGCATGCAGATATATCTGGTTACAGAAACATTAAATATCATTAGCAGGAAGCAACCAAGGTAAATAAACAGCAACTATTAAATCAGATTTCAATTCTTTTTTTCATTTCTATTTTTAAGCCTCCCTGAGTTATCATGTTTCAGATAGGGACAAACAAATGAACTGACAAGCTGAAAAAAAATTATACCTTTGCCCATGGCGCTCCCCAAGTTCCTATTATTAGAATTTTATGATGATAATGTCATGTAAAATTACATACACATTTATGGGTTGAAATACATCTCCAAAGGAGCATGATGTTCATTCTTCTCTGATTCTATTGTTGTTCATATGGCTGTGATTTGCCAGACACACCGCCAGCTGCAAGTCACTCAGAGTCATTAAAATATTTGCAATTAATGAAACAAAGATAAAACTACAAGGTCTGTTAATCTAATCTTCTTTTACTTTGTTTAGCAAGTATTCCCCGGAACTCATAATAATTTTACATACTCAATGTTCAGGATGTGATGTTTTTAGGAAAATATTTGAAAATGAGGTTGTTTGTGGTCTACTTAAATTTTCATGGCTGTATGACTAGGTGACATTTCCTGCAAGCCTTACATCTAAGGGTGCACTCACACTAGGCTCACACTAAGTTCATACTGTGCAAAAGCACATTTGACCCCCAAAGTCCAATATGTTTGACTAGTGTGCATGCACCGTACTGTGCTCAAGCATGGTACACTTCCTTGACCATGGCATGATTGGAAGAGGTGGACTTTTGGGCAGTTGCTCATGCACAGGCACAAGCACAGGTACGCAAAGTGGATGTACAATAGATGCAAGTGTTTCTCCTTACAATTGTTTCAAACAATGGTCGCAAAGCATTTACATCGGTCCTATGGTTAAGTCGAGTGTTTACTTGAAATGTGAGCTGATGCTAATATTTAGTCAGCTAAATTAAACACACAAGAACTCAAAAAATCTGCAATGAATGACATAAAATAATGCATATGTTATATCGCGACATGATGACGTATGTACAAGAGCTTACGGTGCTCAGGCCCAGTCAGCCCTGAGGTGAGTGAGTGCAGTCGTGCTTCACCATGGTACAAGGCAACTGGGCATGGTGTGAGTGCGCCCTTAAATAATTCCTTTTTGTTTCAATGATTTGTTCATCTTCGTCAAACAGCGTCCTTGGGAAATAATTCATTAACCATTTGATGTATTATTTTCATGTGATGAAAAAATGTAAATTAATTATCTTAGAATCTTTATTTTGGGTCTCATGTTTTTAGACAGTGAAAAAATATCATACTCATAATTATTTCAGAATGAATACCATGAAATAACCCTGAATTTAACATATTTACAACACTAAGTTAGAAAACATTTTATATTTCATAACAAATAGTCAATTTCATATTGTTTTAACATAAGTAAAACATATCATCCTTTACCATACAGTGACAATTACATTTGGTCAAACATGTCTAAAGAAAATTACTTGCCCCTAATTAGACTTTTTTTGTTGTATCAGGTTACATGATGTTCAATGGGACCTCGTGCTAAAATTTGAATTAAAAAAATTCAGCTTGACCGTGTAATTTTTACCAAACAGGGTCCAAGTTTTTCTCATCAGCCTTCCCTAAGGAGGCAAGCTAAGAAAGCATACAACTGCAAGGCATATGGCCATGTAGTATATTTTTTCTAGCATAGAAGAGCTCACCTGAGTGATAGAAATAGCTCAATCAAGTTAAGTTCAACACACTTTTCAAAGAGAAATGCTGATCAAAATGTGCCCTACCAAATGGTTGAGCAGGCCGTTAGAGAGGCAAGGACAAATTGGATTCTGTATCTGTATCTGTTCAACCATCCAATACATATAATTTGGATGGTTGAACAGATACAGATACAAAAATAGATAATACTGTACTCACCCATCCCTAGTGTGTTTTGATAGGTCAAAATTAGCAAATAATGACTAAAGAGGCAGGAGGTGAGCAAAGACAATCCTTCAACTCCAAATGCATCACGTGACTTCACCAGTTACATTTAAACTATAACAGTTTTCATTGTTTTGCATATTTGGTGTGTCAAACGGCTACCCACCTTTGAACTGGGTTTTGTTCCGATGTTTCTGCCTGTTTAAAAGTTTTTCCTTGCCACTGCCGAAAAGTGTTTGTTCATGTGGGAATTACTTCAATTGTTAGGCTTAAGTAAATTAAATTGTACTGTATTGTCTAGATCTACTATGGTATATTGTACCATTGTGTCTTGAGATAACTTATGCTCTGATCTGATACTAATAAATATTAATGTTATTAATAAATCTGACATGATATTGAGTAAATTAGAAGAAGAAGAATAGTAGGAAATATGACATGCTCAGTATTTCAAAGTGCAGAACTAAAACAATGATTTGTATTTATGTGATTAATACTGCTTTTGTTGTTGCTCTCTCTTTGTCCTCAGGGCCAGTACAATGATGAATGCAAGTTCAAAGAGAATCTCCTGGCCAACAACTATAATGCCTATGAATCAGCTGCCTACCCTGGCATGTACATTGGCCTCAGCAAGACTGGCAAGACCAAGCGAGGAAGCAGGGTCACATCTACCATGACTATGACACACTTTCTTCCTAGGTTATAAAGGTTAAAATCCAAACTCTCGGTGGCACTGAAGAAAGTCTAGTCCACTGGTTGGTGATATTTTTAGCCCAGTTCTCATTCCCAGCTCGTCAGAAACAGACCTTTTGTTACACCCCTTGGTGTCTCATTCAGATGTAGAAGGTAACCTTTAATGTCTGTAGGAAAAAGAAACAACTGAACTCTGATGTTTCTGTATCCACATCAGTATCAAAAAATCATCAACCGTCCATTAAACATGGTAGAAAGAGTGTCAAAGTCCACAGAGAGGTGGAGGTCAAGATACAGTGGTTGTTTATACTCACAACTGTCATCCAGGAAATTAGAGTATGAGACCTATATGAAACCCAAATAAAACTAAAGTCTACATACCAACAGCAAACCAAACATCATTGGTTTTACAAATATAAACACGTACATCTTTTCTGAAACCGGATTTATGTTTGTTTTTATTTTTTTTAACTAACCAAGTATTTTGTGCTTAAACCTAATAAAAGTCTGATCAATTTCCCAAAGCAAACCACATTTTCATCTTTGGGGCAGAAAGACATGCATCAGATACAGAATCCTAAGGCTACTTTTTGTGCATATCAGACAACAAGCGGCCAGACAAAAGTGGAAATACTTGCTGAGCTGGAGAGAGAATGATTTGGATTTTTTACAGCTGTTTACTGTTTTACAGCTTTTGTTCTTCTAGCAATTGTTGTTTTACAGCTTTTGTTCTTCTTGGTATTGTTCTCAAACAATAGTGCCAACACAACAGATTTGAAGAATCTTAAACTTTGCTAGAATCTGAGACTTTTTTGTTAACAAGTGTTGTAGGTAAGGTATGTATAAACAGTTTTTGTACACCAATTAGAGAATAATAATGGAAAGTGGAAAAGGAAAGTAAAAAGAAAATGGAATGAAGAATCAGTGTTAACATTGCTTCATCCAAGTGTGGCATTTTTCTTAGATTTAGCAGCAGCTCCATGAAAATACAATGCTAGCAAATGTGTTTCCCTATACAGCTCCCGTTTTTTTTCTCTATGATTATTTTTACACACATTTGTACAAATACCAAAACATATGGATTAATGCTACAGGTGCATAATGGAAACAATCAGTGTTCAAATCAGGTTCTGATTTTGTTTGCTGTTGTTCTAATCATGGCAGAAATCAAGTATTGTATCATTACATGCCTCACAGATGGTGATTTTTCCCCCAACAGTTCAACCCACACATAGTCAAATATTTGAAACACACCTGTGTAATTATGTGTAATTATTTAATTAATGTATTATTATTATTAAATTATTATATAGGAAAAAAATTAATGTCTTGGCTACCATATCTAAATAAAGGCTCCATATGATTTGAGAAGTCTTTCATTCACTTAAAGGGCCTAGCTCTGCTGGCTGGTGGGGAGGTAGAATATGGTCATGATGAAAAGTTTTTGACAGGTTGTGTATAAATCAAAAGGTGTCACCATGGTGAGGTCTTTATCCTGGGTCGAGCTTGGACTTCTTCAATCCAGCAGTTCACAAGTCTGCAGAATCAACAGTACAAATGAAAACAATAATCAAAATCGACTGGTTATTTAAAACAATTCACTTCATCGTTTTCTGTGTTATGCCTTTTGCTCTCAGGTGGTCACAGTAACATGTTTTGGCATCTGCTGTCTTTGCAGCTCCCTACAGTTTTTAGACTTGTATGGTTCTTCCACTCAAAGGCATTTGGATTTAGCATGGGGTGACTCTGAGGAGCTGCAACATGACCCTTTGGAGACATAGCAGATACCACTAAAAGGGTTCTGATCAGGTTTAGATTAGTGCAGCAGCATTAATTCAGGCTGGCCTATGCTACTGACTGCTAACTGTATAAACCATCTGTACTCACCCTTGGACGTGGATCTTGATATCTGAGAGCTTTATAGTATTTACTGTGAACCTAAAGTTGTTAGCACTTTTATATGAAATTTATTTATTTATAAGCCTGTCCTGTTCAGCAGCTTAGGCATACAGAATGAAGGGCCTTGGTGCCTTATGGGGCCAGTTTGCTCTGCAAAGGAGTAGTTTCATACAACCTTCCTGTTGCATCTGTATTGAGCTTCATTGGCAAGGCTACCAGACACTGCTAGGCTAAAGTGTGGACAGGAAGAAAGAAAATAGGGGGAAAGGGATGACAAAGGGAGGGGAGAACACAAAAACAGGAGCAACAGCAACAAAAACAACAGTGACAACATTAACAAAAACAGTAGAATTTACAATAGCATTAACATTTGCAATACGAAACTATGTCTGTAAGTACAGCATTAACATGTGCAATGGCAGGAAAGTAATACAGTACTAACCTAAAAAAAAATGTAAATGTGATGACATCGACATGTGTAATTGTTGTGCGTGTGTGATTGTGTATCAGTTGTGAACTTTGTGTATATGTGTGAAACTCTGTCATTGGATATGGTTGGTAGTGGACTTAAAGGGCCATGCCAACAAGCAGGCCAGGACCCAAACCCCAGAGTACCCAACAACCCCCAGAGCATGAAGGACTTTTGGCCACGTGCCACGGAGACAACCGCATGCTCAACCAAGCAAGAGAACGTAGAAGTAGCAGCCCCCTGCCAAGGGAGAGCCCACAGAGGTTAAGGGACAGGGAGCCCTGGCCCAGCCCAGAACCACAAGCCCCAGCACAAGCCAAGCTCTAAGCCACAGGACCATACCAACCAAAAACCAGCCCAGACACTTGGAGGGGATCCCACCTTGCATCACAGAGGCCCCCTGAGCAACTCACCCAATGGGGCATGCCAAGTCCCCCACAGGCACAGACAGAGCCCAGAGTAACCTAGAATTACCTGGACCACTGACAGAGGGCACAGCAAGGTTGACAGCCCCCAACCAGCCCAGCCCCAAACAGAGAGGCCAGTCATCCCCCAGGGCCCCCAGTGACATTCTCACAGCAGAACCAACTGCTGAATCCCCATTCAACCAGTACAGTTCCAGAGACAGGGGCAACAGAAGATCTCCATCATGCCCTAGCCAACCTCCTGTCCAATATGGGTGCAGGGTATGTGAAGGTGTGTGTGTGTCTGCATGTGAAGGTGTGTGTGTGTCTGTAGATGTGGTGGATGTTATGAGATGTGTAAATGACTACAGTGCAATTAATTATGGGGGAAACAGCCAGGGCATGGAACCCAACTGCTGGCAGACAGCAGAGTCTCCAAAGATGCCTCATCTGCCCTTCAGTCCATTAGTGCCTTCTGTGCATCAAAATTATTATTCGTCCCAAAGGAAATTCTTGTGCAAGAGGATGCTTACAGGCAGGCTGTGCAGTATATACAATTCTAGAAGCAAACAATAACAACAAACAACATCAACAACATTAATAAAGTACCAAAACAAAAACCAATAACACAGTGCAGTTTCCGGGTCCGGGCCTCACACTGAGCCTGGTTACTGAAAGAGTCCTACACAGTAGAAAAAGAAGTGTGCTACTTTCTAAGTGTTTGTGAGGTAGATACAGTGTAAAGGCAAGTGTTGATATTGCACATGATATTGCAGAAAGTATTGATATTGCACATGCTATAATAGACAGTAGAACAGTACTAATGTTGCACATGATAGTGCACAAAATGTCAGCAGTCCTGACAATTTCAGCTCTCCTCCCAACTGAACGGGGAGGAGTTATAGAGTTTGATGGCCAGTGGTAGGAAAGACCTCCTGTGGCGTTCAGTGGTGCTCCTTGGTAGTCTCAGTCCACAGCTGTATGTGCCCCGGTGGGACTCCAATATGGCATGCAGGGGATGGGACACATCGTTCAGAATACTGAGGAGTTTCCTCAGCATTCTCTTCTCCGACACCTCCACCAAAGACTCCAATTCCACTCCCAGGACAGAACCGGCTTTCCTGATGAGTTTGCTGAGTCTGTTGGCATCGGCTATCTAGCGTAGAAGATGAAGCTGGCTACCACCAAGTGATAAAACATCTGCAGCATGGTTCTGCAGATATTGAAAGACCTGAGTCTCCTGAGAAAGTACAGGTGGCTCTGGCCTTTTTAAAACAATGCTTCAGTGTTTTTAGTCTAGTCCAATTTATTGTCTAAGTAGACACCCAGATACTTGAAGCTGTCTACAATGTCCACCTCTGTACCCATGGTGCTGACTGGTTTTGGAGGGGTCCTCCAGGGGTGTTGTGGTACATGGGGGTGAGAGGGGGAGAGGTACAAAGGGTTACTATAGTGTGGGGAGAAGGGGGTGTGGTGGTGAAATGGAGGTTGGGTGCTGGGAAGAAGTGCCAGAGTTGAGGGTACTCCAGGGGGTGAGCCATAGGGGGAGCTGGGGGGAGGGTGGGCAGAAACCACATCATCAAACTGCTTAAAAAACAGGTTTAACTTATCGGCCTCATTCAGGTCTCCTCACATCACCTGGTCAGTCTTAAATCCATGGCCAGTGTTGGTTCTCATACCACTCCACACTCTCTCATGTTGTTCTGAGTTTACTCTCCAGCTTCCTCCTGTAACACTTCTTGCCTGCCTGGATCTTTTCCCTCAGTTCCATTTGTATCCTCTTCATCTCATCCTTGTCACCGCACCTGAAGGCAGCCTCCTTCTTGTTAGTGATGCCTTGATGTCCTTAGATGCCTTGATGTCCTTAGTCACCCAGGGTTTATTATTGTCTTGGTGGGAACTATTCTGGCTGTGCAAAAGTTAATATAATCAAGGATGGAGGACCAGGCCACTATAATGCAGCTCCAACCCCTTGTTCAGCCCGTCAAGGCCCTAGTATTATAAAATAATTGGGTATAAAGGGCAGGGGGTTAACAAGGAGGGGCACAGTATTGACCTTCCTTATGAGGGCCAACCTTTCCAACTGGCCCTGACACTTACCTCTATCACTGCCTCCACCCAACCAACAGGGATCCAGGCCAACTAAGCCTACGGGCCACCCCTGAACACTCAGGGGTACCATCAGAAGATTCAAAATGAGAGGCCCATGAGTGAGCCAGGAGGACATAGACTCCCTGTGCATGATGAGGAGGCCTGCCTGACCAAGCAGGGAACCCTTCCCCAACACCCCAGAGCACCCCTACCTGGCAAGAGGGTGGGGAAAACCCAACACCTAACTGGCCGGAACCGTTGTAAATATGATTTTAACCAATGGATACAACCTGTAGTGTTGATACAGAGTCATAATTCACAGGAGATTAGAAATCTGATGCGATTTATGCAGACAGCGTGTGAATGTAATAAGCTATTTGGTTTTAATCTGACCCGTCTATAGGTCAGGTTTTGGTATTATGGTTGAAATCAGATTGAAGTCATGTCTTACTGTCAAGGAGAACAACTTGATGTTGTGAAGAGGATCTGGTGCCACAAGCCCATTTTACTGTGCTTTTCAGTTTTAAATTACTCAGACTCTTGTAAGATTCGACGGTTGACGGCGTATTCTGTCACTTCCTGCCTGTTGATGTATTATTGACTGAATTTTTTGCAGCTCTAGTGAAGCTTGCCAAATTCTGTTCTTTCTTCTGTTCTGCGGCTAATTACCCGTTTTAATCAATCTAATCCTACATAAGTACTGCCTAAACACTTGCTGCGACTCCTCTTCAAGCAGCTTTACTGTTAATCAGTTAATCACACAGTTGTTTACACCTTCTCCAGTTGTGCTAATTAGCTTTAGCCTAGTAGCTAGTGATGGCTTCTCCTTCTGCCTCTCACTCACTTCCTCTTTCCTGCTCCTTGTGCCACATGTTTAGTTATTCTTCCGCCTCCTTTAGCGATACTGATAAATATAGTGTAGTTTATTTATAATGTTGGAGGTGAAGCCTAGGGAAGTAGAAGCACAGCTCCGCACCATGTAAAACTCAGCTATAGTAGATAGCCAGGCCCCCATAGCCGGTGCAGAACGTCCTAGCGTAGCTCCTGCTAGCCGTCCCCCTGCAGCTCCCAAGCAGCTGGAAGGCTGGGTGACTGTTCGAAGGAAGCATGGCCCGAAGACAAAGCCTACCAGGGTTCACTACCAGCCCTATCGCGATCCAAATTGATTCTCCCCACTCAGCGACACACCCGCTGAGAAGCAAACTCTGGTCATTGGCAGCCCTGTTTTGCGAAACATGAAATTAGTGACACCAGGGACCACAGTCAAATGCATCCCGGGGGCCAGAGTAGGCAACGTAGAATCTAATTTGAAACTGCTAGCTAAGGCTAATAATAGATTTCATAAAATAGTTATTCATGTCGGGGATAATGACATCCTGTAATGCCAGTAAGAGGTCACCAAAATGTTGAGTCGGTGTGTACATACGCCAAACTAGGAATCTGGACAAGTTTATTACTCGACCTAAACCCTGTCAACACAGAGTTGGGACCAGGAAGCACAGTTTTAGTCTTACACACCTCTCTGCGCTTCCATTAGAGCAGCTAACCAACCACAACCCCATAGAAACGGTGCCTGCCCCCCGTTCTAAACGATCTATGTCAAGAAACAAAATAAAAGGAGTAAACCATAAAAATCTAATAAAAATTAAAACCATCAGTGCTAAATTACGACAAAATACGAGGGTCAAATGTGGGCTCTTTAACATCAGATCTGACAAGCAAGGCTGTATTAGTGAACGATTTAATTTCGGATTATGAACCTGGCTAGGTCCTGAAAAATATGTGAGTTTAAATGAAGTTACTCCCTCCAGTCATATTAATACTCACATTACTCGAGGCACCAGCCGAGGAGGTGGAGTTGCAGCTATTTTTAACTCTGGCTTATTAATCATGCCTAAACCAAATTTAAATTACAACTCATTCGAAAGTCTTGTACTTACTCTATCACTCTCAAATTGGAAAACTTTACAGCCTATCCTATTTGTTGTTGTGTACCATGCTCCTGGCCCATATTCAGAATTTTTAACTGAATTCTCTGAGTTTTTATCAAGTTTAGTCTTTAAAACAGACAAGGTTATTATTGCAGGAGATTTTAATATTCATGTGGATGTTGATAGTGAGAGCCTTAGCATTGCCTTTATATCATTATTGGACTCAATTGTCTTCAGTCAGATTGTAAACAAACCCACACACTGTCTCAATCACACCCTTGACGTTGTTCTGACTTAAAGCATTGAAATTGAACACTCAACAGTATATCCACAAAATCCTCTTGTTAATGGGTTACATACCAGTCGTCAAAAGTTATTATGCTAGATGCCCATCTGAAAGTGCTGTAACTAAATTTAAGGAAATGATTCTTTTGGCCCTAAATTCAGTGTCATACCTTTACGTTAAAGATGACTCCAACGCTTCTTTCAGTTCCTCCCAAATTGATCATCTGGTTGATAGTGCTGCAGGTTTCTTGCATATGACACTTGATTCCATTGCTCCTCTGAAAAGAAAGCTAATAAAACAAAAGAAACTGGCTCTGTGGTATAATACTGAAACACGAAAGTTAAAGCAGGCATCGTGAAAATCGGAAAGAAAATGGCATTCCACCTATTGGGAAGAATTACGATTAGCCTGGCAAGATAGCCTTAAAACATATAAGAATGCCTTTTGCACTGCGAGAGCAGCCTATTACTCAACATTAATAGAGGTTAACAAGAACAACCCCAGGTTTCTTTTCAGCACTGTAACCAGGCTGACAAAGAGTCATAACTCTATTGAACCTTGCATTCCATTATCACTCAACAGTAATCACTTTCTGAGCTTCTTTAATGATAAAATCACGTTTATAAGAGACAAAATATTCCACCTTATACCCTCCACTGGCAGCAATTTACTCCCTAATTTGGAAACCTCAAAAGTAGCTGTGGAAGGAGATGTATATTTAAGCTGCTTTTCTCCCATTGACCTTTCACAATTAACTACGACAATTTCTTCTTCCAAACCATCCACCTGTCTCCTAGATCCCGTCTTAACTAGACTGCTTAAAGAGAGTTTGCCCTTAGTTGATACTTTTCTCTGTCTTTTAAAGTAGCTGTTATTTAACCTCTTAAAAAGCCAACTCTTGATCCTGGGGTCTTAGCCAACTATAGACCTATATCTAACATCCCCTTTCTCTGTAAGATTCTTGAGAAAACAGTCGCCAATCCATTGCGTGATTTCTTGCATAACAATGGCCTACTCCAGGAATTACAATCAGGCTTCAGAGTACATCATAGCACTGAGTCAGCACTGGTAAAAGTAATGATCTTTTGTTGGCATCAGATAGGGGACTTGTCCCTGTACTTGTTCTGCTAGATCTTAGTGCTGCATTTGACACGATTGACCACCATATTCCTCTGCAGAGACTAGAACATTCAATTGGCATTAAAGGAACAGCATTAAGCTGGTTTAAGTCTTACTTATCGGATCGCTTTCAGTTTGTTCA
>JAPZDZ010000026.1:1244-18113 GCA_029783805.1 Acanthurus tennentii | reverse complement strand
AAATGATAACACTGTGGTGTGACTGACTCGGTAGATGCTGCATATTAAAGAAGTGGCGATTCTAGAGTGTGCTGGGGTCCCAGGCAAAAATTCCCAAGGGGCCTCTCTGACAAGCGTTAAACATAAACATTATCATTACTAAATAATTTGAAAATTGTGCTCTTGTGAAAAACAGTGCTTAAATAGTTCACGTTAGTAGAATGTAATTACAATAAAATACAACTAGGTAAAACAATAAAATGTAATCTTTAAACAAAAAATATAAACATTGTATAGAATATATATCTACATATCTAATGTATAATACCACAAAAGCCAGCACTTCACCTCTGTTCTCAGATTTGATGTTTGGGACGTATTTGTGTTGATAATATGCTCCAAAGTTGACAGCCTTTCATGCAGAAAGCACACTGTCAAAATTTAAATCTAAATTTCAAAGCATTAATAGTTTAAGAGTTAGCTAAGAAACAACTTTCATTAGTTACAGTAAAAGCTGTTGTCTTGGTTAGCTGTTTTTCACGTCCAAATCATTCCATTACCAGTGTGTCCTAGTTACTTTTGTGAAATTTCAGTATTGAACCTTACAAGCATATTCATTTTCTCTCTGTCGGCTAACGTTAGCTGCTAGCCAAGCTCGCAAGACAGTCGCATGCCAGTGTGTCATCACACTCTGTAACAGCGAACACGAGCTGACGTAACGGGATCCCCAGGCCGATGTCTCCCGCTCCATTAACAAGGCTAACTAACTATTAAACAATTGTCGTTCAGTGTCGTTCTCCGCTCCACTTACCACTTGCTTAATTTGACTATGGTGGCTAGGGTTGCCAACTCCTTGAAAAATAAATAAGGGACACCTCGTTGGCAGGGCCGGCTGACCCCTACCGGCATGGTGATATATTTTTTGCTTTTTTTCTGTGTGTGAATTGATTTTCTAAACATTTGACTCAAACCTGAATTTAATTAGATGCATGTTTGTGAATGATATGAATAAACATGGAAAACAAATAATTTAGCAATTTATTTTGTCGTGCACAATAACAAAATCAACAGAATGAAATACATATCTCTCTTAAAATATATTTTTCTTTGACAGATCTGCTTAACTTAAAACAGTGTCAAGTATCAAAAAATAATAGAATGCAGAACATTTCTGTAACTACGGAAGCTCTAAGCAGACATGGTTTGTTTATTTTTTTACAAGCCGTTTTATCATGATAATGAGATAACTTGTTTACATAAAGCTGAAGAAACAGAAAAATGCCTCGGAATCAACGCCAAGCAATGATCCAAGCTTTAAAACCATCAACAAACCAGAGAAAATGCTGAAAACCATCTTTGGGCAAATACAAACTCTCTTCCAGGAACTGAGCCAACACATCAAAAATACATTGCTTGCCTTATATTTGGCTAAGCTGCAGCACACACTGACAAAAAATAATGACTTACTAACAAATAAAAGTAATGTAGCTCTATCTGCAACCAGTAGACATGAGTCATATGCACAGGTTGTAAGAGGAAGCAATGAAGATGATGATGACCATGACTTCATACTGGTTCAAAAACCCCAGGTAATGTATTAGAACCAGTATGAGTCGTGAAACAAAAACAAATATGCAACCTGGAACAACACAAGAACAAACGTTTATGCCTTTGCCATTAATAACTGACAACGTTAACAGAACCCTAACAAAAAAGACATCGCAAAAGAAATAATGCCATATAAACCAGCAATTAAAATACAAAAACTGGTTGATCTACAAAGAGGAGGGCTCCTAGTTTTGCCATGAGACCCCCGCTCAATGAACCAGCTCCTGGCTCTTTGGCTGGAAGACACCTTCAAAAGCACCAGACTGAACATAAAGCTGGTGAGCTGTCAGTCAGGAATAGAACAGTGCCAAAGAACTAAACAAGTCATTATGAAAGGGCCATTTCACAACATCACTGTCGACCAAATTAAAGAGGAGTTAAAACAACAATGGATCCCAATTCAGGAAGTACGTGGAAAAACAGAACAACTGACTAATTTCATTACAGTCCAACTTTCCCATCCAGATGACTCTGCCAAACTCATCAGTGAGGGATTCTATTGTATATGGACCTATTTCACTATCGTGCGGAAAAAAGCTCGCTCCATAACCACAATCAAGCAATGTTTTAACTGTCAAGGTTTTAACCTTACAGCCCACCAGTGCAAAAATGCTACCAAATGTGTCAGATGTGGAGCAGGTCATACATACAAATCATGTGACAGGCCAAAACATGAACCAAACTGTGCTAACTGTGATGGGAACCACTTTGCTGCATCCAAGCTATGTCCCACCTATCTATCCATGATCTGATCCCCCCCAGAAGTCTTCCGCCAAACGTCTCTCCAACCAAAAGACCCCCAGACCCTCAATACGCAGCACTCATCTCCAAAGGGACCTCAAGACTTTATATCAGGATGAAGCATGATATGAAGCTGTATGGAAATGCCTTGAGAAATATCTATAATGAACAAAGCTCTGGAAATAGACCAGAAATGAACCAGTGTGGAAATGAACTTAGTACCATAATGGAGCAGACTGATTTAGTTCTTCTTGACAATGATGAGCCAACACATTATTGAAATACAAATAACTCAGTGGCCATTCTAGATCTTAGCTCCTGCACCCCTGAACTGGCTGGAAAAGTAACCTCATTCTTTGTCTGTAGTGACCTTGGCAATGATCACCGACCTATAATCACCTCACTCAATGCAGAAGTTCACTTTAGGAAAAGACAAATAATGTATGGTTACAAAACAAATTACAAATTGGCAGAAGACTTTAGAGCTTCCACTGCCAGCCAATGTGTCAAACTTCCTGCGTGTGACCCAGAACCCTCTGGAATAGAGCAAAGATCCATATTGCTCGGACATATACTCTTGACAGCCAGAGAACATTCTAAGAGTTCTAAAGGGGGAATGAAAAGCCCCAAAAATCTCCTCTCCTCATTATTTTACCTGGTTAAGAAACCAAAAGAAAACTGAGACGACAGTTCATTAAAACAAGATCTCTGGAGACAAAGTCAATCAAATGAAAACACAAATATGGAAAGCTATCAGAACAGAGCGAGAAAAAACTCGCAACAAATTCTGCACAAACTTAAATAATGATCCAAACCCCAAAACCTTCTAGCAAAAAATTAATCAACTTAGTGGAAAAACCAATTACTCAAGGATGAAAATTATACGATACAATAGAAAAATGGTGGAGGAAGAAAATGAACAAACCAGTGTCTTTGAAGAGCATCTAGAAAAAACACATTCTTCTCCAGAAGACCCTCTGTTTGATAAACAGTGGAAAGAAATAGTTCATTGCCAGGTTATACTGCCTTCCCATCTATCAAGTGACAATACTAAAATCAATCATCCATTAACAAAATTCACAATAACTGAATTACAGCAATGTTTTAAAAACTCTAAAGCCCCTGGTGAAGACAAGATGGACAATCGACTCATTAAAGAAGCCTCAGCAGAATTTTTACATAAACTTGCAGAACTTTACTCCCTCTGTCTCCAAGTTCTCCAGTTCTACGGGTCCATCAAGCTGAATTTCTAAAGAAAAGAAGCACCACTGACACCATCCTGAGGCTGGCAGAAGATATTCAGTGAGGTTTTAATAAGAGGGAAGTCTCAATCACTGTAATCTTTGATATCAAGAAAACATTTGATAAAATGTGGCATGAGGGACTTATCTACAGGCTACTGGACTGCAATTTACAGTTTCCTTGTAAAATAACAGTGCTTTTAAACACAGATTCCTGTGAGAGTGGGACAATTGACCTCCAGCAAATTCCCCCAAGAAGCCGGCATACCCAAAGGGTCAGCTCTCAGTCCATTGCTGTTTTTAATCTTTATTAGCGATATGATATTTATTACCCAGAGGAGAGGGTCAAGTTTACCTCTGATGACCTCTGTTACTTGGCCTCATAAATAAAAATCCGATTCACAGAGGAGAAATTGCAGAGATGCATAAACGAGATGGAGGAGTGGGAAAATATGTGGAGAGAAAAACTCAAACTCAAAAGCTCAAAAATCTAGTGTGTGCTATTCTTCAAAAACCCAGGCCATGACAAAGAGACCAAGTTAAAACTATATGGACAATTTCTGAAAGCCACTGCCACAGTTCCTGGGAGTAACTTTCCTACAAAACATGCAATGGACAGCACACATCACAGCAGTCCAGACAGAGGCAAGACAGAGGCTTAATCACTTAAAGATATACCTGTGTGGTGTAATGTTAAAAAAACACAACTTTAGAAACTTTAAATCATTCAGAACCTGGCAATAAAAATATGCTATTGACTCCCCAAATACACCAGCAATAAATACACCCACAACCTCTCTGGACTGATGATACTGGAAGAAAGAATTACTGTACTGGGACAAAAATACATTCAAAGAGCTGAAACAAATCCATCTTTAGTACCAATGATTGAAGAGGAGAAAACAAGCCCAACTGGATATCTCTGCAGCACACCCTTGTTTGTGTCATTACATTTTAAATCTGAGACATGACATCAAATTTAGTAGTTTTAAGAAAGATTAAACCAGGTTTTAATTTATTTATTTATTTACTTATATTTAAGAGATCTTTTAAGATGTTCTTTTTTTTAACCTAGTATTTTTAGGCCGGAGGGTTAAAGAGGGAAGGCTGGGCCCTCTGGAGGGCTCCAGGGGACTGTGGAGGAGTCCCTGGGCCTGCAGGAGGCTTCCTTGGGCTGCTGGGAGAGAATGTGGGCCTGCTGGAAGTCACCAGAGGGCTGTGGAGGAGTCCCTGGGCCTGCAGGAGGCTTCCTGAGGCTTGTGGGAGAGAGTGGGGGCATGCTGGACGTCACCAGGGGACTGAGGAGCAGTCCTAGGGCCTTCTGGAGGCTTCCTAGGGAAGGCTGAAGGGCTAAAGAGACAACCTTTTAGTTTTTAGCTCCAGTGTTTCCTCATGGGGGCCCTCCACGCTGGGAGTTGTGTCTGGTCTGCCCACGGGGACGTCCTCCTGGAGATCCCTCAGACCTGAGGGACTAGGGGGGCTCTGCAGTAGGTGTGGAGTCTGCCCTGGTCTGTCCGGGCTGAGGGGGGGGTCTCTGTGGCGGCGCTCCCTGTGGCTGCGGACTATGGTGCCTCTTGGTGTGGATGGCCACCCATACGTGGCTTCTCCTCACCTGGATCCTCAGTGCCATGCCATGTTACTAGTCTATTTACTGTGTTTGTGAGAGTGGGCGTGTGTGCAGGTGTGTGTGAGTGTGAGTGTGGGCGTGTTTGTGTGTGCATGTGTGTGGGGCCTGGGTCTATATGGGGGGTTGGGAGGGACGGGCTTTCATTTTTTTTTTTTTATAGTTGTATGTTTCGTCATTTTATTCTGTTTTATCCTGTGAAGCACTTTGAGTTGCATTTTTCTATGCATGAAAAGTGCTATATAAATAAGGATTGATTGATTGATTGATTGATTGATTGATTGATTCATTCATTGATTGAATGATTGATTGAAAGAGGGAAGGTTGGGCCCTCTGGAGGGCTCCAGGGGACTTTGGAGACATTGTTTGGGCCCTCAAGAGCACACTTTAGTCCCTGTCATGATCCAGAGAGCACAAAAAAGTACACACAAAGCACAGTAAAGGAAAAAAAGTTACAATAAACCACAAAAAAGCATAAAAACACACAGGTGTGGGAACACAGAAAGCAGGCAAAAATTCAAATTTGCCTTCCTCCTGTGTGTGGAACTTATGCCTGGTTTCATAGAGAACCTCTCCCCAAAAACAGCAGGATAAAGGTGAAAGTTTTTGCCTTCCTCCTGTGTGTCGAGGTTTTACCTGGTTTCTCAAAGAACCTTTTGCACGATTTTGGAAACCCAGTTTCTGAAAACATAGAGCTCCAGAGGAGCAGAGCGTCACCAGGACAGAGGGTTCACTAGAGGGCTACCTGGTTGATCCTGCCAGTAGCATATGCTTGTCTCAAAGATTAAGCCATGCAAGTCTAAGTACACATGGCCGGTAGTGAAACTGTGAATGGCTCATTAAATCAGTTATGGTTCCTTTGATCGCTCTACTGTTTGCAATATTCATTGACTGGCTACCAACAGCAGTCTAACAGAACATCAGTATCATAGGTATCCACTCTTCCATGTCAAAATACAAAATTAATTTATATTCTGATGACATTTTACTTTATCTACAAGAATCCAAAACATTATTACAGCTGGGTAATTTTTCTCAACTTTCTGATTACTCTGTTAACTGGTCAAAATTAACAATACTTCCAATAACAGAAAATTCATGGAATTCTGCAGACCAAAACCCACACTACTCTTTCCCCACAGGTAACAATTACCAGAGTTAGTCCACCTGAACTTTAGCCCAGTTCTGGACAAAATTTGTAGCAATCTGAGGTATTGGAACAGTCTTCCCACCTCCCATCTGGGGCATTTTGCCATTGTAAAAATAATGAAAATCTAATCTCAAATCAACTATTTCTTTTCGACAATCCCATTCAAACCCACATCAAAATGGTTCCAAACATTAGATTCTGCTATTATAAAGCACAACTCTAAGAAAAAGAATCCTAAAATCAGTCTATCTACTCTTCAGAAAAATAAATCTGAAGGTGGATTAAATGCTCCCAACTTCATGTATTATTACTTAGCTAGCCAGTTACAGTACCTCACCAAATGGATGCATCCAAATGATGATTATAACTCTTGGCTAGAACTAGAACAGATAGACTGCAACAATATTAAACTCTCTGACGTCCCCTATATTGCTGTCATACTCAAACCTCATCACTGTCTCAAGAACCCATTGATTGCTGCTACTTTGACCACCTGTAGGAAATCTATGGAGATTACATACTCCCAGTTAAAACCCTGTATTTTCTCCCCCACCTGGCACAACTCCAACTTTGAGAATAACAAAAAACCTTTTAATTTCAGCACATGGGAGCAAAAAGGAATCACACACCACCATCACCTTTTCCAGGACAACATACTAATGACATATGCAAACTTATTCCAAACATTTGAAATAAGATATTGAAATCTCCTTCAATAGCTATAATTAAAAAAGGCAATTAGGAAGAGAATTCCAGTGCTGAAGAGGATATTACAGCCATAGGATTTTTTCAAACATATCACAGTGCTTTCTCCAAAAAATAGAAAAAATCTCCCTAAGATTTACAGATTACTCAGGCACCAATCCTATAAATCTACCAGTTTAAAAAAATGGGAAAAAGACTTATCTCTGTCTTATGACCCTAACTTCTGGACCCAGGTTTGCAAAATACACTCAAGATGAAATGCCAAAAATGCCAATATACAACTTATCAAATTTTACTATTTGATAAGTTGTACTTCACAGAACACACATTACTCAATACACAATGTTTAAAATGGGCTTCTCTGACCCTGGCATATGCATTCAGCGCACTCAGACATCGCAGACACCTATTCCCACGCACTTCCACGCTAGGTTCACCTGTCCAGCACTTCTGGTCAATAATCATACAAAAACTCCCCTCAACCTTGCACTCCACGATTCCGCTGTCTCCCAACCTATCTCCCCTAGGTGGATGGGGCAGGAGGGCCTTCCGTCGCTCCTTTGTCCCTTTTCCTCCCCTCTCCCGCCTCTTCTCACTCCTTACTCAGCCACTTGTTTTTAGCTGTCTGCAATTAAGGACTGGATGGCCGGTAATTTTCTTCACCACATACATATATATGTGTGTGTGTATATAAGGGTAGCATTGATAAATTGTATGTTACAAGGGGGATAAACAGTTAGAAAAGGTGCTCAAAAAAACATGTAACTGCAGTTTTGTAACATGTTACAGTAGAACAGTATCTGACTGTTTGAATGTATGCCCTAAACCGGTCAGGAATATTTGATTTACTTGGGTGTTTAAAACTGAGTTATTTTAAAAATGTAGTTGTTATTAACAGAAAGAATTTGAAGTTTTTAAATAAAGAAGCTGATGAGATATATAACTGATCAGGTTGCAAATTCTAGCAAAACTTCTGAGGGACCAGAAACATATTCACTCCTACTATATTACAGCAAAACATCCATAAATAACTGTGATATAAATCTCTCAACACACACACACACACATATATATATATATATATATAAGTGTATGGACAGGTGCCCACTTGTATTAGTGAGCTTTTACAGCCTTATGCTCCTGGCAGGTCTTTGAGATCCTCTGATCAGGACTTACTTGCTGTCCCTCATAATAGGCTGTTTATTGTGATTTTACTGTCTTGGCAATTTTATTTTTGTTTATTGTGGTCTTAATTGTTTTTGCCCTGTCTGTACTGTATTTATTAAAACTTGTGAAGCACCCATCACAGACACAGACTCACACCATGGGTCACACATAAACACTCTTCCATGTCTCCTCAAGGAATCTTGCCACCTTAGAAACCTTAGTTACAGCTTCTCTTAGAAGCAGTCCTTACCCTCCATCCACTACAGTTGTTCTCTGGGAGTAATAGTATGTACTATCTGTTGGTTTATTAACAAAGAATGGGGAATTTGCTTTTCAGTACCAAAAGTTGTATCAGGGTAATTAAATTTTGTTTATCCTGCTATATATGTCAAGTTGAAACAGATAACATTGTCTTGAGTAAATTGCTTTTGCATACCGATATAAATATATTAAATGTTATATTACCATATTGTGAAGGAATTTTGTATTTAGATTAAAGGTATTATTTGCCCACAGTTTATGCAACCCAGCTGCCTCAAAGATAGCTGTCCTGGTAGAGAAAAGCTATCTCCTGGAAGAACAAGGTGAAGAGATATGCCCAATTTTTCCTCATATACAAAAACTGTCTATCTGATAGAAGGTAGTACTCGTGACCTGAGTGGGTACAACATGACTAAGACTGACTTTGGTAACCAAAACTTCTTATTTAGAATTCAATACAAAATAAAATTCTCACACATCATGTATTGAGAAGTGAAGAGTAACCTTATTGGGAAATGTAGTTAAGGATTGGTGCCATGCTAGGGACCTAAAGCATAAATATACCTTCTGCACAGGACAGCCTCAGACTGGCGATGACATTACTCTCGATCACTGACGGATGTTTGTGGTCTCCTTGATGCATTAAGCTATGCAATAAATGTTCTGCATAAGACATCTGTTTTCTCTTGACCTCTTCATTCCTCTAGTTTATCATTTAAAAGATTTCTATCACAGTTATTTATAGAATTTGCAACCTGATCAGTTATATATCTCATCAGCTTCTTTATTTAAAAACTTCAAATTCCTTCTGTTAATAACAACTACATTTTTAAAATAACTCAGTTTTATTCATAGGAAACACCCAAGTGAATCAAATATTCCTGACCAGTTCAAGACATACATTCAAACAGTCAGGTCCTGTTCTACTGTAACATGTTACAAAACTGCAGTTACATATTTTTTTGAGCATCTTTTCCAACTGTTTATCCCCCTTGTATTGTTCATGTATCCATGTTCATTTGTTTCACTTAAAGTTACATGCATTGAGCTACATCTCAGGACTCATTTCAGTTGTAGATATATTATCCTTTTTGAAAACACCTGCTCAAAATGATAAGCATGCACAGACACACTTTTGTATGCATATCACATACACACTTTTCTGCTTTTCATTAGGGACTATTTGTCTTTTGTCAGTGTTAGTTTGTCCTTCTTTTCCTTCTTTTTTTGTTTTCTTTTAGGGGAATCTGGCCCCTCGGTAATGAAAATTATCCAGACTTTATGCATTGGACTAGAATCCTAATTCAATTCAATTCAATTCAATTCAATTTTATTTATATAGCGTCATTTCACAACAAAGTTGTCTCAAGACACTTTACATATGGAGCAGGTCTAGACCACACTCTATAAATACATTTGTGTCACTATAGTAAATGGTCAAAATTTAAAACTTTTCCATCATTGTACATGCTACTACACTGCAACTAAAATTAAATTGTAGCCTAAAATCAGCAGAATACACCGTAATATTTATGCCAATATAATTTTGGTATATGTAGTAATCCCTTAAGTAGTGAATTTATAGCCAACACTAATTTTTTCCCAGTCACTGAATAATTCTTGTTTAGCCACTGTTACAATGGAGCCAAGCATTAACTTACTCCAGAACAGTTGAATAAACAAGTAAGCTTTTAATATCCATGTCAGAAATTATTAGAGGATGTGATACCATCTATTACATAATCTGGGGTAGAGCTTTATTCTAATGCATTTTTTAGAAAATAAAACTTTAAAAAGATACGTATTCAACCTTTCAAAGCTTTTTGTAACCTATGACTATGCCCAACTGTCATTTTACAGAGTCCTGGAGTATGCTGGCTTGAGCATCAGTGGGGCAAGGTGAGATGCTAAAACCACTGAGTTAGAGATTGACAAAGCACTTAAGGAGACCAGCAGGTCACAAAGTGAGTGATTTTTTTTATTGAAGCAGATCTCCTAACAAGGTTTGTTTTTTTAAATATGAAGATTTTATGATGGTGTCAGTACATACAGTAGTCTTTGATTACAGATTATGTGTATGGACAATACTGTAGATGTAGCTCGCACTACAATGGTGTTCTTGTGTCATTTATTGCAATGACAATGCCCAAATATTGTTATTCATTACAACTGTTATTTTCACTTAATTTAAAGTCAATAGGAAGAAATGAAGAAATATAACATACAATTTTCTATTTTCTAATTTATTGTAACATGCATTACTGACAAAAATAAATTCATCACAAAAACTTCCTCAATCAATTTAGGATATGGTTTTCATAGCATAGCACTTCAGACAAAAAAAGCTAGAAATTAATACCTGGATCAAACCTTTGGGCTTGAATTAACAAGATTAGATTGAGAGGGTACATAATTTCATTTTTTTTTTTTTAAATAGCTAGAGACTTAGTGCTTTAAAAAAAATGTTTCATTCTCACATTTATAATTTGGTAATGTCAGTATACTTTAAGGGATACAACATTGACAAGTAGGTATTTAAGTATGAAACACTGCCCTGGCTGTGTTCAATTTAAGCTAAGCACTTCTGCCTCCCTTCACAAAGATGCAAGATATAACATATTCTGAGCTATCTTTCAAGCCTACAGTAGGTGACAAAGCTCCAAAAGATTTTCCTGGATTACAATGCTAGATGAGATTCAGCCTATGGTGCCTGGGTGGTACCTAACCCCACAGCATTTGCGTAAGCAGACAGCAAACTGATTATCTGCCTGGTTTCCAGTGTTAGTCTGGCTTCAGTTAGCCAGTCCTCCACCACTCTCCTAGCCTCTCCTCTTAACTGGTTCACCAGTTTAGCTGCTAACTCCAGGTTTCCGTGCTCTAAACAGTAGCTTGCATATGACAGAAGCTTAAATGGATCTAAATCCTCACTGCACAGCTTGGCCGGTGGAGCCTCCTGTTTATCCTCAAACAGGAGTGCAGCTTGAAGGTAGGACAAGAAATATTGGTACAAAGAGTTGTGATATTCGTCAATCAGGGCAACCCGACGTGCAAGCGGTCGTAGGGAGTTAAAGCGTGCACGGAGAGAAGCTTCGCTGTACACGCCACGGTGCAGGGATTCTTCTGGAAGAGCCAATGACAGTGCCAAGGCAAAGTCATTGTTGTGGCAGTTGTCTTGCACAGCCTGAACAGCACTTTCTAGAGGCTTGGTGGGAGTATCAGCATTAGCTGTCTTCAGAGTGTAGTTGAGAGCTTCCACAGACAGCCACAGATGGTGAGCCTTACGGGCCTCCTCCTCAGCTTTCACATGACCTGTATTTAAAAGACAGGAGTATTCACATGATGACGTTCAACAGTACAAAAGATGCCACCCCTTGAGAACACGTGGAACATCAAGATCTTATACTTTTCAATGCTTCTATTCTGCCCCAACATCAATTATAAAATGATAAGTAGATCAAACAACTCATGACACTAATGAACCATGTGGTAAATAGCATTGTTTTGCTCTATCCTTTGACCCTCTGATTTCTCCGAATGTTATAGCATAGGGAAAATTAGATCTGTAATAACAGACAGCTGAATGGTTGGGTTTACTTGCTGACTCCATTTGTGCTTAAGCGAATAAATGGGAAAATTGCCCTGATTCATGAGGCACATGCTGACAAATCCCGGATCAAATCTTTAATGAACTCTTTTATTTAAAAAAAGAAATACAGAACAATTATTTAATGTAATTAGTCTTTTTTTTGTCATTTAAGGCTTAAAAATGATAGACATCACCAATTATATCTGAAGTTAACTATATTGTTTACTACCAAAGTAACTTGGCAACAAGACAATTTGGAGTTTGCAATGATCTGAAAGCTCACAAATTCAGTCAAAACTGTTTGGGAGGGAAAGGAAACCCTACTCTGATATTACTCTTCAGTTCGTGGTTGTACTGTGTCATCACAACTGAAACAAGCTTATCAGTTTATCACGTAATACAATTTGATGTGTCCAAACTGATTGCAATTTGGAACCAAAAAGTCAAGTCAACTTGTTTAATGTTCATATTAATCATTCAAATTTATGAACTCTACCAATATACATTAGGACCTCTGTTACTTGGAGCAAGAAGATTGTAAAAGTTCTGAAGTTTAGAGGTCAGTTAATTTTTTAATTTTATTTAACATTTTATGTTTTCCGAAAATAAATACCAGATTGTACACTTACTTAAGAACTGAGCTTATATACAAATTTGAGGTACTTGCACTTAAGCGTTTTTATTTCCTACCATTTTATACATCTTCTTCAATACATTTCATAGAAAAACATTAAATCTTAGTGCACCACTTTCATCTGACAACTGTAGTTACAAGTTACTTTACAGATTAAGATTTTACAAAGCTAATGACTGTTGTGTAACATACACACGATTCTTTGTTGCAGCTTTATTAGACAACCAGTCAATATTACTAATTATGAAGTGTACTCTCTGTGTTATCTTACTGTCTATGGCTTCCTCCACCCCCTTCAGTCGTGCGTAAGCAGAGTTCATATCCAAAGTAAAGTTATCAAGCTGTTCCTGGCTCAGCTGACGGTATCGGGTCTCCTGTTCCAGCATCTTACTGTTCAAGACCTGAAGACAACCCACATGCACACAAGCAAGTGGAATAAATATCCGGATGCCACTCAACACCAGGCTGAGTGAAACTCCTTACCTGACCTGGCCACACAGAACTCTCAATTTCAATATTTAAGTATGTTTTTACTTAACTGATTATATACAAAACCCAATTTAAAAAAATTGGGCTGCAATGCAAAATGTAAATACAAACCGAATACAATGATTTGCAATTCCTTTTCGGTCTATATACAATTCTTACCCATTCTTGTTGCCAGACAATCTGGGTCTCCGCTGACATATTTTGCACTTTATAATGCACCACACACTTTTAATGAGAGATAAGTCTGGACTGCAGGTAGGCCAGTCTAGTATCTGCACTCTTTTACTATGAAGCCACGATGTCACCACCTGTAGACTGTGGCTTGGCATTGTCTTGCTGAAATAAGCAGGGACGTCCCTGAAAAAGACTTCATCGAAATGGCCACATTTATTGCTCCAAAGGGGCAGAGGACATTCATGATTTCCAAAAACAATTTGAAATGTGGACACTTCAGACCACAGCACACTTTTCCACTTTGCGTCAGTCCATCTCAGATGGCCTCAGACCCAGAGAAGTTGGCAGTGTTTCTGGATGTTGTTGATGTATGGCTTACTCTTTGTATGGTAGAGTCTTAACTTGCACTTGTAGATGTAGAAACAAACTGTGTTAATTGACAATGGTTTCCAACATATTATCAAGGCCCATGTGGCAAAAAATCTATTGAAGAATGATGCTAGTTTTAAATTAGGTGCTGCCTAATGGATTAAAGGTCCTGGGAATACAGTGTTGGTTTTTGGCCTTGCCCCTTCCATACAAGATTTCTCTGGATTCTCTGAATCTTTTGATGAAATTATGGACTGTAAATGGTGAAATCCCTAAATTCTTTGCAATTTTGCATTGAGAAAAGTTGGTCTTAAACTGTTGGACTATTTGCCCACACAGCTGTTCACAAATTGGTGAACCTCGCCTCATCCTTGCTTGTAACTGACTGAGCCTTTCAGGATGCTCCTTTTATATCCCATCATGACACTATGACCTGTTTTTAATGAACATCTTAAATGTTTCAGGTGTTTCTCGGTGTTTCTCCTCAACTTTTCCGGTCTTTTTTGCCCTTTCCCACTTTTTTGGAATGTATTGCAGGCACTAAATTCAGAATAAGTGTATATTTCAAAAAACACAATACATTTTATCAGTTTAACAATAAATATCTTGTCTTTTGTACTATATCCAGTTCATTATAGACTGAGATGGATTTGCAAATCATTTTTTTTTGGAATTGGGTTTTGTACTAGAGACTTGGCAAAGCATTTCCTTACCATTTCTAAAAATACTACTGTGAATACACAAAAAGCACTGGAGATATCAGATAACCATACAGATAATTTACTTATTTGAATGCTCAGATTTTTTACTTTGATGTAAGGGTAGAATTAACAGCTGCACATAAACCTGCTCAGCATCAGTTCTCAGCTCCTGCTCCTGGACTTTGAGGACATCTTGCACATGGTCTGTGTGAGCAGCTGCCTGACGTCGGAGCTGAGTCCTCATCTCCGCCTCCATCACTTCCCTTAACTCAGACAACTACACACACGCACAAACGTGCGCGCACACACACACACACACACACAAACATTTAATAATTATACTGCTCTGTTACAGTTACAATGATAATTGATCAATAATTACCATAACATAACATAATCATACATGCAGTACGTTGGCTTTGGAAGCCAATGCACTGCATGTATGCGGCAATAATAAACTTTGTGGCTTCAAATAAAGATCAGAGTCAGCAAACCTTTCTCCACCAACCATCCATTCTGTACCTTCCTCTCCTGCTCCAGTCGGGCCTCCTCCTTGATGTGCTGGGTGGTGGTGTTAACAGCTTTCTCCAGAGCTTTCTGGTCCTCTAGCTTCTGCTGTTCCAGTGCTGCATCAATGTGGATCTGCTCTCTTACTCTCTGCTCAGCCAGCTCCCGATTTAGCTGGTCTATGCGGCGGTGTGCATGGGCGATCAGGGCATTTAGGTCATCTGCTGACAGTTTACCAGCTTAAATACAAAGACAAAATTATTTTTCACATATGCAAAAAGCTGTGAAAGATAATACAATGGACTACTAAAAAAGGCAGAAGCAAAAGAAAATCCTTAAGTAGGAAATTTGTTAATAAAGACTCTTGCTTGGATGTGTACTGCATCTTCCTTAGAGTCAAAGAGTACCTGTCCTGAAATTTCCTGTTGGAAAAGAAATGTTTACTATTTCACTGCAAAGTTCAATCTCAGTGCATGTGCACTGGGTTTCAAGTTTCTGCATTAACTGCAAAGTGGACCAGGACTGATTTTTCTAAACTTTTTGTCATGCTAGTGGGCCCACCTCTGAAAATCATTTTACAGTGAGAACAACTTTAAAAGTGTTTCCTCTTGAATCATTGTGCAATCACTGATGTGTGTTTGTGGGTGTGTTTGCATGGTCTTACTGAGGCCCTTCCAGTTGGCTTGGATTTCTGGAGTAAGGCTGCTTACTTCCCTCTGGAACTGTTGTTTGGCCTCATTAACCAGCTCACTGTACTGGGAGACAATCTTAGCTTCTGACTCTGCAGAATGCACCTACACACACATACACACAGATGCACAGATTTAGCAGTTATAATATACTGCCAAGCAATACTACTTAACTGTCATATGACATTTAAGTAAAGTAAAGTAAAATTTATTTGTATAGCGCTTTTCACAGAACAGCTGTCACAAAGTACTTCACAGTAATAAACAAAGAAAAAAGAAAAATCATATAACATATATACAAGATCATATGAAGTATATAAAAGATCATTTAAACGAGTATTTAGTAAGTATAACCAAAGACAATGCTGAGTCAGTTTGGACTAGAATGCTTTCTGAAAAGCACAGGTCTAAAGGAAGTTTGTTCCGTCAGCAATGTACATAGGGGCCTGGCCATGTAAGGCTCGAAAGGTCAGCACCAAGATTTTACACTGAACCCGATACACAACAGGGAGCCAGTGAAGAGATTTTAAAATAGGTGTTATGTGGGACCTTCTGTTGGTGCTGGTCAACAGCCTCGCAGCTGAGTTTTGGACATACTGGAGCTGCCCATATATGATCGTGTCCTTATTGTTGGTGATTTTAATGTGCATGTGTGTTGTCCTGATAAGCCAATGGCGAAGGACTTTTTAAGCCTCATTGACTCTTTTAATCTTGTGCAGTCTGTGTCTGGTCCCACACAAGAACGCGGACACACACTTGATCTTGTTTTATCTTTTGGTTTGCCTGTTTTTAACTTGGAAGTCTGTGTCGCAGCATTTTCAGATCACATGCCTGTACTCTTTGAGGTTGCTCTTCCCTGTAATACAGTTAAATCTCGCGCTGCTGCCCGACGCTGTCGCATCTTGAACCCTTCCACTGCTGTTCAGTTCTCTGCCGTTTTCAGTCAGACTCCTATCTGTGTCACTGAGTGTACGGATAACAATACATAGGTGCTTAGCGCCTGGTTTCACTCCACCTGCACATCTGTTTTAGACGTCGTGGCTCCGTTAAAAACCAGACAGTCTAGGACTAAATCTGAGCCCTGGCTAAATGACACAACTCACGCCATCAGACGCGAGTGCCGGAGAGCTGAGCGAAAGTGGAAAAGGGACAAACTGCATGTGTCAGTTCAAATTTTAAAGGAATGCTGGCGTCATTATCAGACAACTGTGAAAGATGCTAAAAGAAAATATTTGTCTGATATT
>JAPZDZ010000025.1:26926172-26937365 GCA_029783805.1 Acanthurus tennentii | reverse complement strand
TGGCGTTAAGGTGTGACACTGAATTTAGGGCCAAAGGAATCGTTCCCTTAAATTTAGTTACAGCACTTTCAGATAGGGATCTAGCATAATAATTTTTGACAACTGGTATGTAATCCATTAGCAAGAATTCAAATGTTATTAAGAAATTGTCCAATAAAACAGGATTCTGTGGATATACTGTTGGGTGTTCAATTTCAATGCCATAAGTCAGAATAAGGTCAAGGGTGAGACATTGAGACATTGTGTGGGTTTGTTTACAGTCTGACTCAATTGAGTCCAATAATGAAGGCAATAAAATAAAGGCAATGCTAAGGCTGTCACTATCAACGTCCACATGAATATTAAAATCTCCTGCAATTATAACCTTGTCTGTTTTAAGGACTAAACTTGATAAAAACATAGAGAACTTAGTCAAAAATTCTGAATATGGGCCAGGAGCGCGGTACACAACAACAAATAGGATAGGCTGTAACGTTTTCCAATTTGGGTGTGAAAGAGTAAGGACAAGACTTTCGAATGAGTTGTAATTTAATTTTGGTTTAGGTGTGATTAATAAGCTAGAGTTAAAAATAGCTGCAGCTCCACCTCCTCGGCCGGTGCCTTAAGGAATGTGAGTATTAATATGACTGGAGGGAGTAGCTTCATTTAAACTTACATATTCCTCAGGACCTAGCCAGGTTTCAGTAAGACAAAATAAATCAATGTCATAATCCGTAATTAAATCGTTCACTAATACAGCCTTCTTTGACAGTGATCTGATATTAAAGAGCCCACATTTGATGCTTGTATTTTGTTGTAATTTAGCACTGGTGGAGGTGTGTAAGACTACAACTCTGCTTCCTGGTCCCAACTCTGGGTTGTCAGGGTTTAGGTCGACTAATGAACTTGTCCTGATTCCTAGTAATGAAAGCTGCTCCATCCCAAGTGGGATGAATGCTGTTATTCCTAATAAGACCAGGTCTTCCCCAGAACATCTGCCAATTATCTACAAAGCCTACGTCGTTTTCTGGGCACCACCTCGACAGCCAGCAGTTAAATGACGATAACTGGTCACATTAGGAAGGGGCCCAGAGAAAACTATGGAGTCCGACATAGTTTTGGCGTATGAACACACCGACTCAATATTAATTTTGGTGACCTCCGATTGGCGTAACTGGATGTCATTACTGCCCACGTGAATAACAATTTTATTAAATCTACGTTTAGCCTCAGCCAGCAGTTTCAAATTAGATTCTACATCCCGCTCTGGCCCCCGGGATGCATTTGACTATGGTCCATGGTGTCGCTAATTTCACGTTTCACAAAATAGAGCTGCCAATGAATAGAGTTTGGTTTTCAGTGGGTGTGTCGCTGAGTGGGGAGAATCTTTTCGAGACGTGAAGGGGCTGGTGGTGAACCATGTTAGGCTTTGTCTTCGGGCTATGCTTCCTTCTCACAGTCACCCAGCCTCCCGGCTGCTCGACAAGGTGTAAACAACTATGTGATTAACAGTAAAGCTGCTTGAAGAGGAGTCGCAGCAAGTGTTTAGGCAGTACTAATGTAGGATTAGATTGATTAGAACGGGTAATTAGCCGCAGAACAGAAGAAGAAACAGAATTTGACAAGCTTCACTAGAGCTGGGAAAAGTTCAGTCAACAACACAGCAGCAACAGGAAGTGACGGAATACGCTTACCGCAGTATGTACAGCCCAACAGACAAACAAACAGACAAAAACTTGTGTAAAAGTTGGAACGAGCCCTGCTCATAACTCACAACAGCAATCGTATTTCGATGGAGCTCAGCACGCCAAGCCAACACAACATGAACTAGAGAGACACCCGGTTATACCATGTTACCAGCTAAATCTCTGCCAAAAAAGGCAGATTTGGCTTCAAAAACTAGCGAGCAGACATCATTTCTGACAGCCAAACATCCAGTAAGAGCCACAACACATGACACGTAACAAAGCAAGCAGCTACTCACTGTTCAACAGCAATAAGTCCAGTTTTGTCTAGCCTTTTGGCTTTTTCTTTAGTGCAGCTCTCACCAACAACACCAACCAACACCAGTCTGCTGCATAACGCAGCTGCAGCTATGAAGCTTTGATGCTTTCAGGAACCTCTGTGAATCACAGAATTTAGGCAGCGCATTTGTAGGACATCAGAGGGAAAACCAGAGGTCATTTTTCTCCATAGAATATGACCTGGTTTCACTAAAATTTAGCCGAGTGGCTGAAGCAGAGAGCCCAGTGAACCTGTTAACGCACCTTTATATTAAAATGATTTTGAAACTATTATTTCAAGTTGGAAAAGTTGCATTTTCTTACTTTAAGACTTTACCATACAAAGAGAAAGCCATACATCAACAACATCCAGAAATTTCTTTGTGTCTGAGCACATCTGAGATGGACTTATGCAAAGTGAAAAAGTATGCTGTAAACTGACGAGTCCACATTTCAAATTGTTTTTTGAAAATCATGTATGTTATGTCCTCCAGGCTAAAAAGGAAAAGGACCAGATTGTTATAAGTGCTCAGTTCAAAAGTCAGCATCTGTGATGGTATGGGGTTGTGTTAGTGCCCATGGTATGGGTAACTTGCACATCTGTAAAGGCACCATTAATGCTTAAAGATACATAAAGGTTTTGGATCACCATATGCTGCCATTCAGATGTCTTTTTAAGGGACGTTCCTGCTTATTTCAGCAAGACAATGCCAGGCCACATTTTGCAAGTTACAACAGCGTGGCTCAGAATAAAATAGTGCAGGTACTTTACTGGCCTGCCTGCAGTCCATACCTGTTTCCCATTCAAAGACTGTTAAGCAACTAAAGTGGTATATCAAGCAAGAATGGAAAGAATTCCACTTTCAAAACTGCAACAATTAGTGTTCTTAGTTCCTGAACACTTACTGAGTGTTGTTTAAAAAAAAGGTAATGCAACAAAGTGGTAAACGTGCCTCTGTTTTGAAATGCATTGAAGGCATAAAATTCAAAAGCAGTATCTATTCTGAAAAAATAATAAAGTTTATCAGTTGAAACATTAAATATCTGGTCTTTGAACTGAATTCAATTGAATATAGTCTAAAAATGAACTGCAAATCATTGTATTCTGCTCTTACTTACATTTTACAGAGTCCGAACTTTTTTGGAATTGTTTGGCATATTAATGCAATTAATGTACAAGTGTCAATTAAGATGGTAATCTACAGACATGGGACCAAGTCACACATGTAAAAGTCTCAAGTAAGTCTCAAGTCTTAACCTTCAAGTCTCAAGTAAGTCCCAAGTCATTTTTTCTTGGTCAAGTCTAGTCCTGTAATAGGTCAAGTCAAGTCCAAGTCAAGTCACCTTATTTTACCTGCACAATCGGATCTTAATAAAGTGAAAAGACAAGGTATTAGTAATTGTTATGTAACATCATAGGCCAATTTATCCATTGCACTGTAATTACTGATATTCAGTAAAATACATGGACTCAAACTAAACAGAAATAACTTAATAAAATTATTTATTTATGGCTTTCAGTGTAAACAAAACCACCTCTGCCTCACTTTTAACAGCATTTGAAATATTTTAGTTGCCTTGCAATTCACAAGAAAAAGGCAAACAAATAAAAGTCAGAAAAAAAATAAACCTAACATGGAGCATCAGAAATATCTATGTTTCATGAGACATCAGAGCTCTTAACAGTTTTGAACTTCAGTACATGGAAAAACCAACAAACAGCTTATTGTCCTTAGAAAAAGATTCCCTCACAGCGAGAATACAACATCAAACTTTACATTTCACATCTCTGTCTATCTGGAGAGTATCTGCCTTATTACACGGTGTTGCACTTGCAAAATATAAGATTTGAAACGGTCTTGTCTGCAAGCCGAGCACGATGTGGCCTCATGATGATTCCACCATGGCTGAAGACCCTCTCAACTGGGGCACTTGATGCTGGCACTGAAAGAGCTCTCATTGCAACTGGAAAAACTGCAGGAAGGATATTCCTATTTGTATCCCAAAAGGACAGACAAGCCTGCCCACAACAAAGGCCAAAATAGTTATTCAGTTGTGTCTCTGGACTGCTGGTTATGTCCTGCTTGCAACATTTTCTGTACTCTGAGAATAACCCAGAGCTCTGTTCCTGCTGCTTTTCCACCTCTTGGTATTCAGGACTCTGGAGTGTTGTGCCAGCTGACACCTCGTGAAGGATCAGACCTTATAAAAACAAAGACAAAAAAAAAAAGAGTTAATTTAAAGGGCAAGTGTCATTCATTATTTCTCAGTTCAGTTTGATATGCTTGCATAAAAAGCTCTAAACATGTTTTATATTGTTATTTCAACATTTTGTGAATCAAAAGCTTTCAAAGTCCATATTAGACATAATTTGATAATAGTGATGCAAAGACATTCCTAATTGTATGGTTGTAAATAAATACATTCACTGACCTTTCACCATATCAGCAATGTCATTCTTTACATCATCAGTGACAAGCATGTCATGCTGAAGCCACATCATGGAGAATGCTGGGTCCAGGACAGCCGCTCTGATGGGGAGTGGGTCTACAAATGGCAGCTCTTCTCCTGGTGCTGCCTGCTGATGACATTTTCACATTAAAAAAATATACCCCGGAATCTTTTCTTGAGAGAGCACTGCAGGCTATGGACCATGCTTCTCAGGAAGCGCACTTGCTTTTTTTATTTTCTCCAAATGGTGGTTTAGTGATAATACACAGGGGAGGACAGAGCTGACGGTGGCCTCTGCAAATGGCTGTAGGACATCACAAAGCTCCTTCTTCAGATTCCACTCCCTCACTGAGAAGACCAGCTCGTTGTGGCCTGTGCCCTGAACAACACTGCGGTTCCTGATGACTGAATGACAGCATTGCTCTGACTTGGCGGAGAGTTGAATTCCACCATGTGTTCACAGCAGCAGGGACCCCTCGCTGCCCAAACTTATCTTCAAATGCATCTTTAAAGGTGCTAGATGTATGTCCTCTAATGAGCATCTGGTCCACAGTCTCCCATTCACCTATGGATAGGTCTTCCCACAATTCTGCAACTAGATTGTCATCATCAGTTACTTCGCCATCGTCTTTTGGAAAACACACTGTAAATGCTCGCTTCATATTTGCAGCATTGTCACTAATGACAAAGTCAAGTTTTTGTCTGATGTCATATTCGTCACATATGGAATCAAAGGCCTCTGATATCCGTTTTCCTGTTTGAGTTCCTTTGAATCTGTTGCACACCAGCAAGTATGAATTTAGCTGTACTACTACAGATGTTGACAATACATGTCAAGTGACCCCCAGAAAGCCATGTATTCGTCTGTCTGACCATATGTCCACTGTAACTGACACATGTTTGGCACCAGTAAGAAGCAGTTTTATTTCTCTTGCATTTCTGCAACAACGGATTCTAACTTTAAGGTTACTGTCCGACGACAGACAGGCTGGTACTTTGAATCAGCCACAGACAGGAAGTGTTGGAAATGCTCATTCTCTGTGATAGAAAGAGGCATGCTACATCCTATCACCAGGTCTGTCAGAATGGCATGTGTTATTACCTTCTGCCTTGGATTGTTTGAAGAATACACTTCCTGAGGATATGACTGCATGAATTGTGAAATTGCAGGCTGATATGACGAAGATTGTGGTATTTGTCCCAAAAGAAGAGATGACACGGGATACAACGTAACAATGTTTAATTACAGGCCTGGGTTCTCCACCATCAGTGCATACAGTATAAGTCAGAGAGAAGAGAACAAAGATACTGTTAAGATCCAGAAGTATATATAGGCAGATACATATGGAATCACTGAGAAAGTCAAACTTTGCATCAACTTGCCAGGTCCTGTGTACCAGACTTTTTGGCGCCTATTCAAAAACAATACCTGTCAATCACTCATCAAACATAAACATTTCATGTTATCCTATAGATACCCATATGTTCCTAATTTTTCATCCTTACAGCAGGCTGTGAGATATCAGTGAAGACTTTTCTCATCTTTTCATACTCTGAATATCTGTGAAACAGAGGCAAAAACAAGAATGGGATCTAAGTATTGTACGGACAGATAGACATGCAACATACAACATAATGTATGGGCAAAAAATTTGTTGGCTTCATTGAAGTTTTTATTTATTAACTTGCTCCATATTAAATCATATTTACCTAATTAATTCAGTTTTCTAATCATATTTATTGCCTTAAAACTATTCACCTCATTTGCTCAGCTGTTAACCCAAATCAACTTCATATGCTGTTTTTAACTAGAAGTTACTTCATTTTAAAATCCTATTTATTTCATGTACTGTTTTAAGATATATTTATTCTATTTTAAATTATATCTACTTACTTTGCTAAGTTTTAAAACCATATTTATGTCATGATCTGTTTTTAAGCTATATTAGTAGTGTTTTTAGCTTGTAATTACTTCATATTTAAACAAGTACTTCATTTAGTCCATCTCAACTTTAAAACCTTACTTACTTAGGTTACCCAGTTTTAACCAAATTTTTAGGTACCACGTCATTGCAAAGTTTACTTTTTCTGCACTTGATTCAATTTTCACTTTCACTGTTCATTTTTTTTCACTGCAAAAATGAACGTGTAGCTTGAAAGCCTGTGAGTCTCACGGTCAATGCAGGGTTTGCCTGATGTTATAAGTACAATCAGACTGGAGTACTCAGTATTTCTCGATCAAATCTGGGCAGTTGTCTGCCGCCAGTATCGAGAGTTCAGCGCTGTGAGGGTGACTGCACTTGCAGTCAGGTCAACCTGCTGCAGCCTGAGTCTGAGGAGTTTAACATGGATACTGTACAACATGGCTCGCTCGTTTGTTCGTAGGAACGATCGTTTATTATTTTACATCCATGTATCATAGCTAATTATATATCCATGCCAAAACATACTTCCTTTCAGCAATGTGCAGTAGCAGGTGTGAGCCCCCCCCCCTTCGAACGAACGTGGCGAAGAGTTGAAGCAACTGAAAGCTGTTTTAATGGCACAGCAGCGCTTTTTTAACAAGAGCCAGCGAATCACATGAAAATGCCACAAAGGCAAGCTATGAGGTGGCAACGCTGATTGCCAAACCTTTTACTGAGGGTGAATTTATTAAAGACTGCGTGATGAAAATGGTGGAGAAAATTTGTCCTGAGAAGAAGAGTTTGCTAATATTTGCCTGACTCGTAACACTGTTAGGGAGAATTAAAGTAGTTCCATCTGATATTTAGACACAATTAGAGGCAAAAGGAGTGGAGTTTTACTTTTTTTCATTAGCCTGCGACACAAGTTATTTGTTTAGTCTTCAGGGGTGAATAAAGTCTAAAATCTCAGTGAATTGATTTTTTTTGTGTGCTGATCAAAACCACAGTATTGAATATGCACTGATTCTTTTCAATTGACAATCAAACCGGGTCTTGTAAACCCGACAAATTAAATATTAAAATTAAATTCAGTCTGGAAGCCCGTTTTTACATTTCGTACTTTTGATTCGAGTCTAAAATTGAAATAATGAAAAACACAGCCTTTCTCGTTTTTGATAACGAGTAATACAAGGATTCATATGGCCCTCAATGTTTTGTACTTCTGAATAATATAACTGTTGGTATTATTTTCCTGTTGCACGTTTTGAATTTAGAAGTTCATAGTGAGCATTTAATCGTGAAAAATATGTGATGTTTCAAATGAACCTAGAAATGTTTAATCTTTCCCAAAGTTTTTTATTTTCCAGACAGACTTTCTACATTTTATGTGGTCTTCAAATATGAAAGGCAGAGTGATTTTGGTAAAAACTTTAGATTTGTGTTTGGTGTGAAGACATAAAAAGTATGCCATTTGCAATAAAAATTTCATGAAACAGTTCATTTGCATTTAATGTTAATGGTTCAAAGAATGTCAGGCTGAATGGTCGGCCCCCACACATTTTTACCTCACCAAATCTGGCCCTCTTTGCAAAAAGTTTGGACACCCCTGCCCTAGAGGGTAGCAAATCAAAGTTTTGTCTTTTGATCATTGGCACTTTAGTAGTACATGTTTTTGTGACTACTGGTAAGTGCACATTTGCAATTTTCTGACTACTGAACAGAAGCAAAATTGTGCATGTAAAGATATCTACAGGCGCTGTCTGTCTGTCTGCCTGCCTGCCTGCCTATCTGAACAGACATTTATACATATGTGTGTATAACTGAGTGGAATGAACATGAAGGTCATTAACCAGGGGTAATGATAAAAATACTGTAAATGCAATGTGTATTGAAAAGCTACTCTGCACAATAAAAAGATTGTACACATAAGGTTTTTACCTGCAAACAGAAGAATTGGTAATATATGTGTAAATGATTGTATCTGTGCTGCAGCCTGTGGAGGGTGCTGCAGAGGACAAAAAGAAAGCGAAGGTGGAGAGGGTGAAGAAGTGTATCCGTACTGCAGCAGGGACCAGCTGGGAGGACCCCAGTCTGCTGGAGTGGGAATCAGGTACAAATTGCCGAGGGAAACAAAGGACTCTGAGTTTTATCAGCTCTAGACCCCTGATTGTGTAAACTGTGAACTTCTTGAATGAGTATCACTTATAATAAGTACAGTTGGATTGATTTAGATTGATATGATCTGACTTAGCTTAGCTCCTGCGTACACATACAGTTGGCACAAAAATGCACAGCTTATATTATTTTAAGCAGGTTTGGTTATTTGTCCTTTTCTTTCTTTTTTAAGATTGCTAAAGAAAGTAAAATTGTTCCTTTTTGACAATGTTTTATGTTTTTGTGAACTCTGTTTTCTCTACTTGTTACAGATGATTTCCGTATATTCTGTGGGGATCTTGGTAATGAGGTCAATGATGACATACTGGCCAGAGCCTTCAGCAGATACCCTTCTTTTCTCAAAGCTAAGGTTGGTTTGTTTTCCGCTTTGTTTAAATCCTGTAATCACTCGGAGACACAAATAACTATAGAGAAAACAGTGCAACCTTGGTCTTTTTAGTTGGCATCAGATCCTTGAACATTTTACTAATCAGTTAAATACTTAAATTGTGGATATGAACATAGGAGTGTAACATTTTCTTAAAGCAGTCATAGAAAATTACATGATAATAGTTCAATCAGTTTTTCACTTAATAATCTCCCTGTCAATGTGCAGTGGACACTTCTTCAGAGATTTCTCATTGGAGCTTGACATCATCCAATATGCATACTGTGTCAGACTCTCAGACACTTCTGTGTGTGTGTGTGTATGCAGAAATGAAGACATCAGATGACTTGTTTTTAACAGGTGGTGAGAGATAAACGTACAGGAAAGACCAAAGGCTATGGCTTTGTCAGCTTCAAGGATCCAAATGACTACGTCAGAGCCATGAGAGAGATGAACGGTCAGTCTCCTTACAGAATGCTTAACCTTTTTTTCCTGCCTGCTTGTACTTCATTTGGGGGTTTATGTTTGTATTTGTTACATTTTAGACTTGGATGGTCTTTGAGGTAAAAGAATTAAATAGGTGACTTCCAACTTTAACTGACAGCCTTCACTTCTTCCACCTATCTTGTTCTTGCATGTATTTCTTTAGTAGGGTGTAAATTTGACTTTGACACTGTTGCCTCTGTGTATCCCTTTCTCGTGTCATCCAGGAAAGTATGTTGGCAGTCGCCCCATCAAACTGAGGAAGAGCACATGGAAGGATCGCAACATTGAAGTAGTTCGTAAGAAACACAAAGAGAAGAAGAAACTTGGCCTCAGATAGTGTTTATCAATGTGACACTTGTCAATGTTGTGTTCCCCAAAAAACACTGTGTGAAAACATGGCTGTTGTTTTGAACTAGAAGAACTGAGATTGTATAGGTGCTGATTGTTTGTTCCTGAAATAAAACCATACATTTTTAGTATGTGACTTGGTCACCTCTGTTTCAATAGATGGATTTATCTTAATCCATTTATTCACTGTAGTTTCTCCATTGTCTCTCTATACTTCCATCTGAAGTGTTATAAGAGGATAAATCCTGGGATCCTTGTAGGCCCCTAACTGCAAAGTTGGAAACCACTTAGTTAATATAGCCCAAAACCCCTAATTTCCCTAGGCCTGGTTGTTCAGAGGTAATCCTGCAGGCGTAATCCAGTTGGATGAATCAAATCCTTAAATCCAGTTGTTTAAAGAAAAAACAGGATTATGTAATCAGATAAGATCAGTTAAACAAATCCAGTTTTTTACCCGTATCAAACCTCCAGTTTATGTTGTTCAAAAAACATTTTAGTAGGATAAGTATTACTTTGATCCAAAGTATCAGGTTTACCTTGATCCCCCAGAGGGCTGGATTCAGACTGGATTACAAGGGAAAAATTAAATAAAAACTCAAAATGTAGTTAAAAAAGAAAACAAGAACTGATAGGATGCAGTTTATCATTCTCTTATCTGTTTAACACATGGTTTTCACAATTTGTATTAAGTAGTATATATATGTAATAATATATTTTCATACACTTATTTCATAAGTTTATTTATGACTTAGGGACTGTAGTTTTTACTCATTAAAGTCATAAAGAAATATATACTATAAATTGTGAGCTTTGAGGTAAAGTCAAGACATCAACTTAAAAAGGATATGAATTAGGAATGTTTAAAGTAATCACAGTAGAAATAAGTCAAGTCATTAAATCTTAAATCTATGCATGTTTTTGAGGTTTGCTGCCACCTGCTGGTCATTTTTTAGTTTCTTTTGCAGTTATAGGTCAGGCCAAGTGGATTAAAGACGGAGCCAAACAGTGCAGAAATTGTATTGCTGCAGAAAAACCGAGAAATGTCATGTTATGAATGTTGTTATTTTGGTCAAACTTGCTTTGCTAGTTTTTGTGGTAATGAAGTTGTTTTTTTCAGTGCAGCGCTTGTTTAAGATAAGATAATACATAATTGTAATTTTAAAGGCATCTTCTAATAGGTTAACAATGACTTTATTTTTTTACTTTAATGTTACTTTATTTAGTGTTTCAGTTGTACAAACCAAAATCAAAAGCAAATTAAAGCTGCAAGCAGCGTTGGACAGGCCCTCGCACCCTGGCGCACGTCGGAGCCGGCGCCAACTCGCCCCGGACGCGCTGGGCCGCCGCCCAACCGCAGTACATGCCTTCTTTCTCTCATACAGGCAGGCCACAACATAACTGCTCTCACTGCTTCACACTGGAAATCAGGCAGTCAATCAACTTCATTCATGTGCTAAATCAAAGTCTTCTCTATTCAACA
>JAPZDZ010000025.1:26915275-26926072 GCA_029783805.1 Acanthurus tennentii | reverse complement strand
AATAGGGCTTTCGCACCGTTTTACGTTACTCAGGCCCTAATTATAAGAAAAAAGAAACAGTACAGATACAATAGGGCCTTCGCACTGAAGGTGCTCTGGCCCGAATAAAAAGAGGAAAACTTCAGTAAATAACAAATTAAGTCAAGCACTGGGCATCTATTTGTTCTGCCCTTTCTTTGTGTTAATTTGTAAGATATAAGATAGCCATATCAGTTATTTGACCTCAAATAGGCTGCCTTTTAACCCTTTAATATCCAATATAAAATAATAATCTGCTGCCATCAAATAGTCTCCAACTAATCTGTCAAAAGCCAACACAAGAAAATCATTGCTGTTTTATTATTTACTGGTCTAGGTTTCCAATAGGTTCTGGTGCATAACCATCATTATAAAGAGGGACATTGTGCTGTGTGGCAATGTGTGAAGCATAATACATGCAAGTATTATGTTGCATGTCACGATACAGTTAGTGATGATGAGGTCAGCATGGCCCACAAGCTGGATGTTGATGCTGTGCCTCCCCTTTGGTTGATGTGCTCCCGCTCCTTTTTGTAAGATGCTTTTATATGCATATGTGAAGTCAATAACTCCAATAGTATTGGGCATGTTCCCCAATTGAGAAAATATCTGCTTGGTCTGGGTTGTCATACCAATCAAACCAAAGTCCTATAAATTCAGCATTTAAACAACAAAGGCATGAAACCATAGACTCAAAAGGAAATAATTTCATTGGAGCAGAAACCCAAGCACTATTGGAGGGTGTCAGGAACAATTATAATGTAATTGTAGATGTTTTAACTCTGATAAGGATGAAGAATTGACTCACAAAATGAAACAAGACATTTGGGTTGAAATGATCCAAAACGGGCACTGGTCAGTGGAGGACAATGGGGCAAGTTAAATTCAGATGGAAGAATCTGAGGGGCCAAGGAAACTGAGCTGGTTCCTCCTAATAAAGAGGACTGTTCACTCTTGACCTCAGCCCTGTTGCTCTGGAAGGAGGATCATCACTGATGGAGCCTGCAGCTAATGCCTAAGGAGCCAAGAAAAGATGTTTGAAAGGGTCTTTGCAAAAGAAAGATGTTGGTGCTCATATGACGCCTATTAAACATGAAATTAAAATAGCAGAGGCTCAGATCAGATTTGTCTGGTCAGGGAACAAAATACTCTTGCCTATCTATAGCAGACTAAAGCAGACTTGAACTCCAGCTCTTAAAAGCATATCTACAAAAAACTGATGTTGCAACACCTGAAGAACTCTAAATAATCTATTTTTTCCTCCTTTGGAATTAATTGCATTTTATAATTTAAAGGATATCTTCAAAATGTCCACCATGTTTCTATAAATAATGTAAGTTTTGTTGATGTTTATTGGTTGTCAGGTCAGTGAACTGAATGTTAAAAAGAAATTGACCATCTTTTTTGTAACACTTTTTTCCCCCAATATTAACCATTTTTGTAACACTTTTTTCCCCCAATGTTAACCATTTTTGTAACACTTTTTTCCCCCCAGTATTGAAATAAAAACATCAAATTTTACCACATGCTCACAGATTACCTGTTGTTCACCCCCAGTATTTGAAAGACGTTTCAATATTTTCAACTTGGATTATTGCATCCCCACCATGACATAGTATGTTAGGTAAACATGGTTGTGGTTTAAGTAAAGATTTTATTGCTAGTTGATTTTCCACTAAATAGCTGTCAATATCAAACATAATATTATATAATTATCCTACTTTAAAGTTTTGAACAACACAAACTGGAGGTTTGGTATGGCTAAAAAACTGGACTTGATTACCTGATCTTATCTGATTACATGATCCTGTTTTTCCTTTGAACAACCAGAGTTAGGATTTGATCCTATCTGATTTGGTCAGTTCTGCTGGATTACTTTTTATTAACCGGGCCCTGGGGTTTATGATTTTAACAGGCGTAATAGGCTCGGTGTTAATGAATGCTTGTGGTCACAGTTGCACAGATCATATAATAAAAACTCAGGAAAGCTGTGACAAAAGTTATTGTAGGAACAATAAGGCTTTATTTATAGTGCAAGCTACATAAGTAGGCAAACAGATTTACTGGAAAGCAGTATTATTATTATTATTATTATTTGAAGCTGATCATGTGTAAGGTTAAGCTATCTTGATATTAAATAACACAAACAGGCCAAAATATGGAGAAAACAGAGGAACTTGTGCCTAGTGCAGCATGGTCATAACACATTTAGAAATTGCATTTATTAACAACCTATCACTTCGACACGAATATTACAAAAACATTAATTATACACAATTGAACCTCAGAAAAAAAGACTTCTCCATTCAGCATTCACGCTGGCCAGCATTAACATTTCCAGGTAAAACTTTAAGCTTTTAAAACACTACAGTTGCTTTTTTATATAGCCTGCAGAATGACAACAGTACAACACTACAGTTTTCCCACAACCTCATGCAACCAGGTAAGATTTGTTCCAGTGTTGAAAAACCCGATCACACTATGTCTCCCAAGAGCTCCTCAACAGCTTTCCGTCCATTAAAGATGACATCATTCACTGATACACCATCATAGGAGGAACCAATCAAGGAAAGCGAGAGATTGTTCTTCTTTATGAAGCTACGTATGGCTTCTGGAAAGGCAGACAGAGACCAAAAAATGATGTTTCACTACACTATGTAATTCTCAGATGTAACATAAGTCTATACTCACCTACTCTCCGAAAGTGTCCTTGAAGATATTGCGGTAAGCAGTCCTGGCAAGAAAAATGTCATCACTGCTGATTAATATTACAACATGCCAACAATTTGGTCAAGATGCAATATTATGACATTTTTATTAGGTTACAACATCTACTGTAGCAGCTCAAAATTGATGATATAGTTATGCAAAAAAATGGCAAGTAAATTTTTTGTCATGAATTATTAACAGGTTTGCTCTTCAACATTTTTGTACACATGCACAGTCCTGTCATACCCTCTGCACAGCCACCCAACTCCAGCAGGGTGATGTGGTGACCCCCAGGTGGCAGTGCACTGCCTCAGTAGCTCTTGCTAAAAGACAATCCTTTGTTACTACTTCTGGATCCCCAAAAGCTTCCTGGAACCAGGCGCCTCCCATCATCACCTAGAAGATGTGGGGTGCAGTCACAGTCAGAGAGATTCCCTTTTGTGCCTTTTCTTAATCACTTCTCCTTGACCATGATGGAGTAAATCATGAGGTCAAAGAAAAATGTTAAGGATTCAAAAGGACTTAAAACTACCTTGGAGCACATTGCAAGAGTGATGGGGCTGCACCTACCTTAGGCTAAGTAATAATGCTATGGGGGATGGTTCTGACAAGGGAAACTATAATTCTGAAAAATGATTACGAAAACATATCTTAGATACATCCCCAAGCATTCTTACTGTGTTTTGTCATGCAGGATTGATAACATGGGCAAAGCAGAAATGGGAGTAATGAAAACCTGCAGCAGGGGAAGAGAGAAGGGAGAGAGATCTCATTTGAACTAAATGAAGTGAGAGATCAGAAGGAACATCAATAGATGTTGATCTTTGATCATGAAGCCAAATGTTGCTCTACAATTCTGATTAATTAGTTAAGTGTATGAACTAAAGTGCGGACTGGATCTGTTTACAGTACCAAACAGAGAGACAGATCCATGTTTAGGCTTCACTGACTGTATCCCCACCATACTACATCATCATAAACTAATGAACTTGTGGTGGGTTTTACACATTTCTAGTCCCCCTGTTCCGGCAACATCTCTCCCTCTACGTCTCTGCAGTTCTCATGCACAAGTTCAGAGTTATCTATTGTGTAGGAGCTGTGGTTGCTCCATACAGTTTATTAGTGCTTTCAGGCTTCACTGTCAGGCCAGGAAACACTTAAATAATACATTTTACTAGAGTATAAAATGTTCAAACTATTCAAGGAAGGCTGGGACATGGGCTGCGACGCCATTGAAATGATGTGGTATTGCACATGCGCAGTGTAACTAGAAATACACTGTCAGAGGATTACGGCAGAGGCACTACATAAAAGGATCAGGATCTGCTTAGGTGATCAAGTGGTGTGCTTGGTACTCTCTGACTGAACTTTTTGGGCAGCCTATGCTTAAATGATGGTGGGCAGGTTGGATGCCAGCCGCAAATCAAATTAAACAAAAGATGATGATGAAGAAAGATGGCGTGCAGTGGCTGAATATGTTCAAATGGAAAGCACTTGTTTATAGTCTTCTGAATGATATTTCCAAGAATTGCAGGTCTGTAGCATAATTCATACCCAGTCGGACAAAAACTGAGTGCAGCCAGACACTTATGTGAAATGAAACAAACATCCCCGCATTCAGTGGATGACACCATCTATTGAGCATTTCCGCAAGTACAGGCCAGATTTCATTGCACATGTGCAATATCTCATTGTGTCAATGGGGTCAGAGCAGAACAGCCTTGGTCTAGGTGCTTCCTGAGATCACGACTTTTACTGTCAATGGTCACAACTGATAAACAACAATGACAGAACCTGCCAACCTCCTCACAATCACTTCTTTTATTAGTGAGGCATCACAAAAAAAAACATAATTCATAATTCAAAAGTAAGCACATGCTAGTCAGGTTTTTGAGGGTTAACATAATTGAATATAGATCAACTGAGACAATGATAAGCTACTTCACGACTAGCTACAGAAGTATTGTCAACAGGCTAACAAACTCAAAACTAGAAGTATTTTTTTAATGTGTTAGGTGGCTATTGTTAGGTGTATGTGGTTAAGATGAAACAGTGTTCATGGGGTGTCTAATCCTTTCCATACAAAAGGCCCAGCATGACCTGCAGAGCACACCATACTAGACCTATTTTATAACATTTCAGTGTCAGCGGTATCAGCAGCACTCTTACATAAACTTGCGACAATGCCTGTCCTCTAAGTTTAGATTTGCATCATACGATAACATTCACATTCACTGTGCAGAATAGCATGTTCTAGCAACAATGCACTTTTTCTCATTTTGCAGTTTTCATTATTGCAAGAGCACAATAGTGTTTAAAAAAAAGTAATGAAATTGAATGTTATTTGTATTTTTGGTAATTTCTTCAGGTACTTTCTTTTACATTTACTTGGATAGACCATTCTTTCCTTGATAACTGTTTAAGTGCTTACCCAGCACTGTTTACACTGATGGCTGTATATAAAGTGTGCTGTTAAAAAAATGACAAACTGTATTAAGATGCTTTGGCAATATTTTCTCGAAACATTTAAGAAAATATCACACATCGAAATACACTGAAATAGTCAATTTTTCCATTTAATTTGAAGTGAAGTGATACTGCTTCCATAAAGCAAGACTTCATTTACCACATGTAAGCATTAATATTTTCCTCAATATTCTATTGTTGTAATTACTTACATCCTGATGTTATCTTAAGTTACGATATTCAAATTAACATACACAATCAGTGAATTTTGAGAGAAACTCCTTGATTAAGATGAGGAAGAAGTTAGGTCACTGGTGCAAAATGAACAGGTAACCTGTTGTATTGTGCAAAACATTTTATTATCCAGGGAGACTGTTAAATGGACAGTCTTCACAGAAACTCAATCATCTCTTACAGAGACAGAGAGAGATGGCAGAAAGCAGGTCAGAATGGGGCAAACAACACTTAAAAAAAAAAATTATCGTACCTAGTTCTTATGGACTGCCTATTAACAATGTGTCATGTGCTTAATTAACCAACCTTGCTCGATGCTAGTGAACCATGTTAATAAAATTGAGTTAGCGAGTTATTATTTATTGTAATCAGGGAGAGTAATACAGTTGTAACTAGCCAAAGTGCCAACTTCAAAAACAAATTTAGAAACCAAAATAAACTTTTTGTTTATTGTTTTTTTTAAACTGCATTAACTACAATTAATTTTTGTGTATAATGTCAGCCAACTGACATCTAGATTGGTTATACTAACGTTACTCATGTTAGTTAACTGCATTTAGAATAAAAAAAAAAGGTATAATTCTACAATAAACAATGCCTAAATAAATTCATAAAATACCCTTGTTGACTAATGAGAAGTCTGGTAATGCATTAAAATGACTTTAATGCAATCACCTCACTATTTTATCAGCAAACGTAAGCAGAACTATTCATAGTTTGAACTACTGGGAAGCCCATGACCTACGAGACTTCCACATTTCAACGTTCCAGTGTGAGTGTATGTTAGTAATGCGACTCTGTTTTTCAATGGCTCAAAACTAAACTAACTCAAATCAGCTGTTTCAAAACCGCAAACTCAGAATTTCAAAACTAAGGGTAAATCAGCTCAGTGTTCAGGATTATACTCAGGTCCATCTCTCAACCCTTAGCAGGCAGTTGTTTTCATTGAAACAGCCTTAAAAAAACACCATTTACTTTTTGCAAATACATTAAAAAAACTGTTAAAATGTAGATACTGCTTTGGCACATTACTGCACTGCCTCAAGGCAATGATTCATGATGATAAGTCATGAAAGTGGCAAATAAATAACTCACTTGGAGGGTGGACTTTGTACCCTACCACTACATATTAATAAAGGATTTAGAAGCCTCTGCCTTAACTTGGCATTTCACCAAGTGGCAAAAGCCTGGCCGTTCCTAAGTACAAGGGTTTGCGGTGTGGAAAAAACATTACAACTAAAACATGCGATATCTGTCTATATTTATCATACCAACCTTATCTATTACTGCCCATTTAACAACAAATCTTTTATCATACGCTTATCATTAGTGTATCATCAGCTTATCAGACACACTCCAAATAAAAGGGTCATGTAGTGAGTTGTGTCAATACATGGCATGCTTAATTTTTTTTAACAGTTCATAATGATAGATTCAAATAACATGTAGTGAGTGGTGTCAATACATGGCATGCTTAGTTTTTTTTAACAGTTCATAATGATAGATTCAAATATCGATTTCATGAAACACATCTCTGCTAATAGTACCTGTAAGTTCCATCACCATACTTAATAAAAACAGCATAAAATCAGTGTAATGCATTTATTAGTCAATAGTTTTTCTCTGCCCCTACATAGGTGAATTAGTACTATATAATTCATAATGGAATATTTGCTTTTCGAAATATCATGGACATCAGTAAAGAAATTACAAACGACTAAAACATTACTATATGAGCAACTTTACTTGCAGAGTGTGTGTGTGGGTGAGTGAGTGTACCGTCAGTCTAGTAGTCTGTCCATTAGGTCTGTTGTGTTGAGGAAAGGGTACAGAGTCATAGACCACCCCTAGTAAACCCGGATCCTCTGATGATGGAAGCAGGTGACCAAAACCCTGATTGCACACAAACCCAGAAATGGTCTTATTAGTAGTGAAGCTCAACAACTTAAACTTAAGAAAAGGAGTGGTCTAAGGAGTGGTCACAGGGTCATTAGAATGCAAATGACTGCTCCAGAGTTAAGAATGTGGTTTGTAATATTTTACAGTTGTCTTAAACCACATTTGATTAAAAGAGATTATTTGTGAAAAGGGCAATCATGTGCTTGTGTCTCAGACAGGAAGTACATAAAATCATAATTTACACAGTGTGGAAAGGAGTAATTACCTTATCAGTATACAATAAAAGAAAAATACAAATTTGCCAGGTTTTTTATTTCATCTTACAGTTTTTTACAATCCCTTTGGCACAAGTTTCAGAATTTGAACTCATGTTTCAAAACTCTAGACACCAAACTCACAGTCAATGATCAAAATGCAAAGAACCAACTATCAATTGATAAAACTGTTCAAATATTTAGTAACAACTGCAATATGCTTAAAACATAGCGAATAGAAACACAGGAACATTATTGCATCTTCTCGTCATGATATTTTTAGGAAAAGAGATCCACCAACACCAATTCGTTACCCATGACTGATTTCACCTTGTAGTGCAAGTATGAATGAATAGTATCCACAGCAACATACTGATACTGTAACACAGAGCGGGCATGTGGTAACCATAAAGGTCAAGCAGAAGGAGAAAGAGGAAAAAGACTTGGAAGATGTGATTAATTGTTACTTCATTCAAAGGGATGATGTGACTGTACACATGTCACATTTTATTTAATGACTTCACTGTGCCTATAGTATTCTCTCTATTGGTCCTTTTAGGGTGACATAATGTTTATCACCAAGATGAGACATGTATCACATGTTTTGTACTACAATATCCATTGGCTATCCAACAACTAAACAGCAAAACTATTGGCATCTTGTGTGTGTGTGATTTAAAGAAATGTATTTGTGGTATTTTATGACGAGTTGTTTGAACCAATGATATTGTGAGTGCAATGTGTCTTTGAAGATATGATTGTACAATGTCATCATTTTCATGTTGGTCAGCCTTTGTTACAAGTGGTGACCCCTTTGAGTTTTGTTTCAAGAGTTTTTAAAAATTGACATCAAGGTTTTGATACTAGTGCATGGGCCCGTTCATAATAAAAACTATAAAGAGTTGTTTTGACTGTAGTACTCACATTTACAGGCAGGATGGAACCCTCATACTCCAGATTTACCACAGCAACTGTTACTGTGTGGATGTCTTGCAGCTGCTGGATTAGGGGTTGACAGGAGGAGGGCAGGGCTGAAGCAAGGGCTGGGAGGTGGGTGGCATAGAGGCATGTTTAAAGGAAAGGTGTAGTGCAATGCAATCTTTTTTTTTTTTGCTGTTTTCTTTTGGGATTGTGGTAGCATGAGCTCCAAAATGCTTAGTAACTCAAAAACCCTAAAGAAAAAAAATCATTTATATTTTTACTTTTGCTGTTGTACTTGTTTTTGTTTAACAGCAAGTGTAAGACACTCAAAATCCCAATTTTAGGTTAAAATACTTGAGGCACAAATTTCAGAATTGTACACATGTAGCAACTTAAGTCTTGCTATTCTTGCTGCTAATCAGAGGATGTTCACTGAAGGATATGAAAGATGTAATCCTATCTGGGTGTTTTCTTCTCTGTCCCTAAGATAAAACATAACCTGTAAACCATCACTTGCCTTTAGCAGGCATTGCAGAGATGATGTGGTCAGCTGAAACGACTCCATCCTCCAAATGGATCTACACACACAAACAATCATATATCATGAAAGCAGCCAAATAACAGAAACAGTCCAGCACTTTTTTGTTGTTCTGTCCAGCGGCTATACTCAGACATAATGATGTTTAGCTGGTTTATGGTACATTACATTTTCATTTGTTCTACTTAGTGCTGGGCGGTATGACCAAAATTGTATATCACTGTATTTTTCAAAATTATATCAGTTTCACGGAATATGACGGTATTTTTTTTTCATGATTCCTTGATTTTGCCCTTGAAGGACAAGGGCAAAATCAAGGAATCAAATATAGGGTAAATCAATCTGACAAACACAAATCTATGTACTCCAGTTGGTCATGACTGTTCACTAAACGGCTATTAAAATATTTCAGTCTAGGTCAAATTAATAGACTGTCCTAGAGCCACAGCACTAGCATGCCTAAAAACGGTGTGCTCATGTTGTAAAACATTTTTACAAAAATGTACAGTTACTATTAGAACTTACAATTTCCATTAAATTTTAACTTTGTTCTAACTCTCTGCAGACAGGAAGTAAAACATCTTGATCAAACAACAAATTTAATCACTGGTTTATAGTCAAATTCAGGTAAATGAAGTTAATAGTCTCCATACTAACCTTCCAACCAGAGGCTGAAGGAATGATGTGTTTGACGGCTGCCTCTCTATGAAGTTGCACTCTCCCACTCTGTCTGAGGTACTCTGTGATGGATTCTGGGATAGATTCCAATCCCCTGCTCAAGGACCACTGGGCCCAAGACTCTTTAATAGATCTTTGAGCCAGAGACCCAGGGGGAACTATGGGAGCGGTACCTGATTTCACACATACAACTTAAATAGCTTTCAGTTTCATGAGAGAAAAAATCATCATAGGCATGACACAAAAACAGTTTGTTAATAAGATTAAGAGTGGCTAGAGTCAGCAAACCTTTTAGACAATGTAAGAATAGGTTACATCTGTTAAGCATCATAGCTGAATGCATCTCACTTTTTAATTATGACTGAATTTTCTAGCATAGTGCATTTCGGCCCTGTACCAGCAGCGCTTCAAATCTGTTTTATACCTAACTGAAAGCAATGGTAAAGATTTTAGAAAATAAGTTAAGTGCCCTGGTGTATACTCAAAAAAGAGCAGGCTGGGTGAAAATTCTGCACTGTTTTAGCTGTCCTTGAGAAGCTAACCTGCTTGCCGGCTGGTTTTCTTTAATAGTCCTGTGTTTTTCTGTCTCATTCCTCTTGCAGAGCCAGTCACACTGTTTTATTTCCTTATTGCTGCAGTCCTTATCAAAGCACTTTTTAGATCTAATTGTTATATTTTAAAATATACATACTCCACTACCACAGTGGTATATTTTAAAATATACAGGCTCCACCACTTTATCAACCATCAAGGAAACTTCACTCCATCAATGTGCACAGTCCCTGTACTCATGCAGTGATACCTCTATATCTACTGGATTAAAGGGCTTGGGGGAGACAGATGCACAGACACACAAACCTGTGCCTGTCGTGAAGTGCCGAAGTCTCCCTACAAAATACAAAGTATTTGTGTGTCAAGTTTCCATACAGAGAGAGTCATGTGTGCACAAAATATCTGCTGCCCGAAAAGAACGATTAACATACTTCTCAGAAAAATGGTCACCATTATGGCGTTATATTTGTGTCTTTATCCTGAGGGCGCAATTTCAGATTTTGAGCACAGAAAAATATATTTTGAGAG
>JAPZDZ010000025.1:26893749-26904374 GCA_029783805.1 Acanthurus tennentii | reverse complement strand
CGCCTGTGACACTGTGTGTCAGACAGTGTAGTCAGCAACACCGGGGCTCCACAGGGGACTGTCCTCTCTCCCTTCCTACTCCTTCCTTCAGCTACTGCACCGAGACCTGTCATCTCCAGAAGTTCTCGGATGACTCTGCAGTGGTGAAATGTATCAGCGGGAGTGATGAGGCCGAGTACAGGGCTGCTGTGGACAACTTTGTCACATGTTGTGAGCTAAACCACCTGCAGCTCAATGTGACGAAGACCAAGGAACTGGTTGTGGACCTGAGGAGGACTAGAGTGCCAGTGACCCCTGTTTCCATCCAGGGGGTCAGTGTGGACATTGTGGATGACTACAAATATCTAGGACTACACAATGACAATAAACTGGACTGGGCTAAGAACACAGACGCCCTGTATGCTGTTGTGTGCTGGGACAGCAGGCTGAGGGTAGCTGACGCCAGCAGACTGAACAGACTGATCCGTAAAGCCAGTGACGTTGTGGGAGTTAAGCTAGACTCTCTGCCTGAGGTGTCTGAAAGGAGTATGCTGTCCAAGCTGCATGTAAGCTTGGACAATGTGTCCCATCCACTCCATGACGTGCTGGTCAGTTACAGGAGTGCTTTCAGTACAAGACTGATCACACCAAAACGTACCACGGAACGTCACAGGAAATCATTCCTGCCTGTGGCCATCAGACTGTACAACTCCTCACTCTAAGTGTTACACGCAATAACTACTTGATGTGCAATAATCCAGTGCAATATCTACATCCATGTGCAATACTTAATATGTCATACTCTATTTTTTGTATATACGGAACAAATGTACATTTATATTTATATTTCAGTGTTTAGATATATTTTATTTATATTTATACTTATGTTTAAATTTTATTGCTATTTTTTATACTTTCCTACTTTTTTTAAGACTTCTGAATGGGAGTTTCTGTAACAAAAGGCAATTTCCCCTCTGGGATCAATAAAGTATTTCTGATTCTGATTCTGATATACATATACAACATTGGGCACAGGTAGAGGTTCGGTCTCTTGGACAAGCTGGGAACAGTCCAGTGGCAGGGGCTCTGTGCCTTCTTTGAGGTCTGAGACGTCCTGGTAGGCACAGGCTAAAGTGAAGACAAAACTACATCACTGATTCCTTCATATTCAGAAAGGGAAAAACTTTTTCAGCATAGTGTGGCCGAAAGCCCATACACCTACCCTATGGAGATCAGCTGGGAAACTGAAAAATGAAGGAACAGCTCCATCTCTTTTCCTGACCGTCTGACCTGTCCTGTCAAAATCCTCTGGTCTAAAGTGTTCACTGCAGAGCATGGATGTCTAGCAGAGAACTCCTCCCATCTGACAGCTGTTTCCCACTGCTTTCTCAGCTCTTCATTTTTGGGAAACCTATAGAGAATGTGAAGAGTTAGCTAACCAATTTAGTTAAATAGGAAAGACTTCTTCGTTGTTTGGAGGCTGGTTTCACCGCATGAATCCACAGTAATATGTGCGGGACTTCATAGTATTAGCCACAAAGTCAGCAAATTCTGTTCGTAAAATTTTGTTATAATGGTCAAATACAATCAAAAGTATTTTTTCAGTCTAAGCTGTGAAAGGTAATCATGTGAGATCTGGTACAATTCCACGCAGCACATGAATGAGGCATCTTCTCTGTTCGCTCTCATAGACATGTATGTGTGTGTGGTTCGCTCTTGCCACATCCAATATGGCGGCGAAGTTGACGTGTGATTCAGTGCTTAATGCGGCGTCTACGTATATATGTCTATGGGGGCAAACTCTTCACTTCCGCATTAAAGCCAACCAGGAAGTACAAAAACTTGCAATTCCTCGACTGACCGCTTGAGGCTGGCTCCAAAAGGGAGCAAATTCTCATTGGAGCCCATGTTAAATGGCCAACTTTAGAGCAGAAATAAACTTACAGCCTGATTCAAAAAACGTTTTTTTGTCTACAGCTTCTCTACTATCTCATGAAAACTCTGAGGTGGGTGAGTTTTTTTCTAACTCATTAGTTTATTTCATATTTAAGCTTAAAATTCAGCTATTCGGCTGTTGATTGACAGCCTGTTGACATATAGCCAGAGGCTGTTAGCTGTTAGCTGGTGCGCTGTCCGTCCTTTGAGCCCTGCCTCTTTTCCCATATTTGGTTTTTTTGTTGTTTAGGCGGGCTCTCGGCGGAGTCAAGCGCAGGATAATGGCTGCACCCAGGACGAAATTTTTGAGGCTTCACTTTTTTTTTTTTTTTTTTTTATTCTTTATTGAGCATACTCAGATGACAAAGATAAACGAAGGGTGAGGGGGTTACTTGCGCAAATAAAATAATCCCAATTAAAGGTTACATGAAATCATAAAATGCAGGGGAGGAAAACATACACAATATATTTCTGGTAGGCCAACACAAAATCATTTCAAAAACATGGAAACAAAGAAAATAATTCTAGAGTCTTTATGGCTTTCTTGTTTTCAGATTGAGTAATTGTATTAATGTATTGTTTGATTTCCTTTTCAAGACAGTAAGTACATGGTATTTGATTAGTGAATTTCCGGTTATGGATATGAGCTTTGGCTAAAAATAATATTAAATTAATTATGTAATATTGGTCTATTTGGGGGGATGGGACTGAAAAGAAACCAAACAATACATTTCAATACTCCAAAGCAAAATTTTTGTCAATATGCTGACGGATGAAGGTAGTGACATTGTTCCAAAAAATCTGCAGGTGGGGACATGACCAGAAGAGGTGGTGAAGATCTTCTGGAGCCTGTTTACAGAGGGAGCAGAATTTGCTGATGTCTTTTTTATATCTTTGCACAAATAGATTAGAGGGATAGATTGGGTGGATGAGTTTTAGGTAAATTTCTTTGGTTTTATTTGTGATGAAATATTTACAAGGGAGGGACCATATGTTTTTCCAAATCAGGTTTGTGAATGTATTGTTCCAGTATGATACGGCATTGGGGGTACTGATGATTTCTTTTTGGAATAGTGCACGTACAGTACAGTTATTGTTCTTTTTCACTGAGAAGCAGATTCTACCGACTTCTGTCTGCACAGGCTCCAGAGGTAATGGGTCAGTTTCAGGTAATGTGACATTTTTAAACAACATAATTACACCAGAGGGTATTGATTCAAAAACTATTGCGTATTCTTTCGGAGGAATAGGGAATGTATGTTTATTTAAGAATTCTGAGTATGATAACAATGTGCCATTTGGTCCGAGAAGCTGAATGACTAAAGTTATGCCATGGGTGAACCAGTTCTCTATAAAAAGTGATCTGTGTTTGTACAGTATGTCCCTGTTGTTCCAAATACAATATCTATGGGGGGTGAAGTTATGTTTATAAACCAAAGACCAGGAAAGAAGTATCTGTTTATGAAAGTTGGCTAGTTTTGTGGGGAGTTTTTCAATGTTGTAGGAGCAGAGTAACAAAAACATTAAGGCCACCAACTTTGGAAAATATGTAGTTGGGAATGAAGTTCCAGATTGATGTTGGGTTTCTTATGACTTGTCTGATCCAGTTGATTTTGAATGTATTATTCAGGGTGGAAAAATCAAGAAAGTTAAATCCTCCATTTTCATGGGAATTCATTAAAGTTGATTTTTTGATATAATGAGTTTTGTTTTTCCACACAAAGTTATATAAAATTTTGTCAATAGCTGCAATGGTCTGTTTATTTACATCCAGGGGTATTGCTGTATAAGTGAGCCGAGATAAGCCCTCTGCTTTGGATAAAAGAATTCTGCCCTGAAGGGACAGATCTCTCTGGAGCCAAGAGTTGAATTTTTTCTGTGTTATTTCTATGATGTGGTTAAAGTTCATAGGGCACCTGTTTCTTGTGTTTTTGTTGATGGTGATTCCCAAATAGGTGACAGACTCTTTTATAGGTATGTTGGAGATGGATGCACTATTACAGTTTTTGAGTGGGAGCAGTTCACACTTAGTAAGATTCAAGTGAAGTCCGGATGCTCTGGAAAAAACTGATATTTGATTAATAGCAACTCAAATTTGCGAGGCATTTTTTAGAAATAATGAAGTGTCATCTGCCAGTTGGCTGATGATGATTTCCCTGTCTGCTATAGATATCCCTCTGATGGGGCTCTGCTTAATAAAGTCAGAGAGCAACTGGGCACATATTATAAATAGATATGGCGACACAGGAAACCCTGCCTGATTCCACGACCTAAATCAAAATGTGGAGAAGTACCTGAGTGCATTTTAATTGAACAATTTGCTTTCTTATACATGGTTTCTATTGCTGAACAAAAGTATTTACCAAGGCCAAATTTCCGTAGTGCCTGGAACATGAATTTGTATTCAATGGTATCAAATGCTTTGCAAAAGTACCAAAATAAAATAAAGCTGTCATCAGGGCAGTATTCAGCATAATCAATGAGATCCAGAACAAGTCTTATGTTGTTAGATATATGTCTGCCCTTCATGAATCCTGTTTGTGTTTCATCAATAATGTCATGAAGTACTGCTTTAAGTATTTTGGCAAAAATTCTAGCTAAGATTTTATAATCATTATTGAGGAGACAGATTGGTCTCCAGTCATCAATGTGGAGTGAGTCCTTATTAGGTTTAGGGATAAGTGTTAAAAGCCCTTGATATAGGGTAGGAGGAAGAGTCTGGTTATGGATGCTTTCGGTGAATACACCATGGAGGAAGGGGGTACGTTTATCACAAAATGTTATGTAAAATTCAGATGTCAAGCCATCAGTTCCAGGAGACTTATTTAATTTAAGTTGCTGAATGGCCAATCTCACTTCTAAGTTACTTGCTTGTCACAGAGGTCCCTTTGGTTAAAACTAATAGATTTTAACTGAGAGAGATGTCCAAAAAAATATTTTGTTGCATTTTCATCATATTGAGATTTTTACAGGTTCCTATAAAAGATGAAACAGTAATTGAATACCTTTTGTGGATCATTTGTGACAGCTCCATCTATATTAAGTTTTTGAATGCAGTTTGCTCTGCTGCGTGACTTTTCCAGCCTAAAAAAATATGCTGTGTTTTGCTCCCCTTCTTCTAGCCATTGCTTTCTGGATCTCACATAAGCTCCTTCTGCTTTAACTCTGTATATTTCATCTAGCTTGAGCTGCTGCTCAGTTAGTTCTTGTTTGTCATCTTCTGTTAAGTCTTCAGGCATACACTGAGTAAGAGTGGCAATTTTGGTAATTTCTTTTGTTTCTTCCTCTTTTCTTAGTTTGGCCAGAGAGGATCCATACTGTCTTAGGTATTTTGCTATCTCGAACTTCAGTAGTTCCCAGATTTTTTTTTGGAAACATTTATCCTTCAAGGCCCTCTGCTAGTGACATTTTAATAAAAAGTGAATCTTTTCTGTCACAACTTTATGTTTTAAGACAGAGTTGATGAGTTTCCAATATGAATTCCGGTGGGTACTGGCATCGGGTCTAAAATTAATTAGAAAATTTATAGTTTTATGTTCTGTGAGCGGGGTAGTCATAATGTAAACATGGATATTATTTTCATCTAGACTACTTGAGATTAACCAGTAGTCCATTCGTGACCTGCAGGTACCAATTTTGTTAGCCTATGTATAGGATTTAGTATTTGGATTCTTTTTTCTCCAGATATCTACTAATTGAAATTTCTGCATAAATAAGATGATATTGGAGAGAGAATTTGCCCTATTTTTTGGGGCCATCTATCTTTAGAGTCGTCTACCGTAACATTGAAATCACCACCCACAACAAAGAGCAGGTTAGGATATTTAAATAACCAGGATATAAAATGTGAACCCAGAGTATCAAATAGGAGGTCATTATCAGTTTTGGTATTATAACCATATACATTGGCCAGAAGAACAATAATGTCATCAAGCTTTATAATTAGTATAAGAAATCTACCATTTGAATCACTTTTGGAATGTAATATAGCTCCTTCAAATTTGTTTTTCAGGACGTTACTCCTGCTGATCTTTCTGAACCATGCGAGAACTATAAGTCATTTCCCCACTGATTTTTCCAGAATTTAGTATCATCTATGATTGAGTGTGATTCTTGCAAAAAAACAGAAATCAGACTTTTGTTGTCTGATAAACAAAAACAGGGCTTTGCGTTTTAGATTATCGCACAAGCCTTTGGCATTAAGTGAAACCACTGATGAAGACATTATAAGAAATTATGCAATTAATTCAGAAATCTCAGATTAGCCTTAATGTTTCTCATCTTCATAATTAGGGCCTTTATTTCTAAGTCTCCTGCCGTTAGCTAATATAAAATACAGAAATACAATGCAATAATTCGCGAACCCCCTCATCTTGAAATTAAAAACAAGGCACTGGCACACCTCTCTTAGGATGAGTGCAAAACAGAAACACCAGGCTTCTCCGACAGGTTCTGCATATAAAGAGAGTTATTTTTACTCCAGAAACCAGGTCACCTGAACTGTGAGGGTTTAGTTAGGGAGGATTTTAAAGAGAAACTAAGTCAATTCGTTGTCAGGGTAAGGCAACAATTTAATTCGAAAATTAAATTATAACAAAAGGTTCACTATAAATAAAGGAGGGAAAAAAAGGAGGGGGGATCTTCTTCTTCTGTGCAAATTGTGCCCAGTCTTTGGACTAAGTGTCATTTTTCATATCATTCACAGTGACCCTTTTACCGTCAATGAGGGCATAGGAGCCTCTGAATCCGGCTTTCTTTCCCTCTTTCCTCGCTTGTTTCACCAGCGGCCACAACTTGTTCCGTGCATCTTTCGTCTCTTGGGTCAGATCCTCGAAGATTTTGATTTTCCTCTCCTTGAGCAGCTTAGAGGTTTCGCGCATCTCTCCAGATCTTGTCCCGGTGGGTGCGAGACAGGAACTGCACAATGATGCAGTGGATGGAGTGACGGTCCACAGAGCGCCCAAGCCTGTGGACGATGTCCACAGAGAAGTGCAGGTGTTGAGCAATGTCAGGAGAGACCGGGCCGAGGATGTCGATGATGGTTTTCTTGATGTCTTCTCGGGGCTCCTTATCATCTTATCTACTCACAGTTCAGGCAACTTTTCATTCTCAGGTAGTTGCTCTTCTCAGCGTGATTTATTTTTGTTTCATATCGTAGAGCTTGGTGCAGTCACCTCACTGAGATCGCCGTCCACCAAAGAAAAAAACAAATCCTATAATCCCCCTTGAGGCTTCACTTTTGCTCAGGCAGAAACCAATGGGTGATGGCACGGAGGGTTTGTCCAGTGTTTTATACAGTCAATGTTTACACGCCTACATGTAGTGTGCCATTACCTCTAATTATTAGAGCGCTCCTGAGGGAATGGTGCTGATCAATTTTATTTATTATTATTTATTAATTTCATTTAAGTTTATTTTTCAGTATCAGTAATGGCTCAATTAGTTGTTTGAAAAATGTTTATAGTTTACATAAGAATTTAAATTTGGTGAATTTAAGGCAAGTTGATGCACTTTAAATCTTTTCTAGTTCAGACTAAAAAAAAAGGTCAATAAAGTTATTCTTTGTTGTAAGTGAACCTATATTTCTTTCCTTTTTTTTTGGTTTTCCTTAATGTTAACAAGGATACAATGTTATGCAGAGGTGAACTTTTAACAATTTTATAGACAAATGATACTATTTATAGTCGTGGTGGAGGGTGGGGGGTGCAAAATGTTTTCTTCTTCCTAGGGGGGGCTTAACAGAAAATAGTTGAGAAGCACTTCTATTGGAAAAGCAAACAGCTGCATGCGACTTATTATTTATTAGGTACTGACTGTTCAGTTTCCTGAGAGAAGACAACATGCAGCAGTATAATATGAATAAAATGAATGTCCAAGCATAATGTGGTGTACATTGTGGGCCATTACCAAATACAATTGAATTTAACTTCAAAACTTGATAATAATCAGAATAAATACTTGGGGTTGTGTGTTTATCAAAAAAATCAGTGGATTAAGCCATTTTCTAGGTACTGCTTGATCAATTTCCTGTTTAGAATTTTTTTTTCTTCATTCTGTAGTTGCAACAGCATTTAAAAAATGGGCTGTTTTTGTTTTTCACTTTTTATTCCTCATAAAAGAACTTTGTGGGTTTTTTTTTCTTTTTCATACAGTAAGTTAAAAACACATACACACATGCACACACAACAGTGCAAGAAATTCAAAGTTAGGGTGATTTTAAATCATCTCAAGTGTGAACTGGCAGTAGGCCTACATTTTAAAAGCCAAAACTTACTTAGTGATTCACAGAAGTTCATTTTGACTGATGGTGCTCAGTGGCTCTGTGTGCACTCTGAAGTGCCTTTAAGTGAAAAAAAGCATTTTTCTCTGCTCCATCTGACTGTTGACTAGCTATTGCAATGTCAGTATGGCTGTAAATTGCTTAGCCTGTTTGTAAATTTGACCAGTGGTGATGACATTGCATAACACATTTCTGCTCAGCTTTTAGCAACACATTACAGGATGTACTACCTCTTGTGAAATAAGGAGCCAGCTGCCTCGCCTGTCTGAATGTGGAAAACACTGACTATTTTGTGCTCTACATCTCAAAACAATACAAAAAAACAAACAGCATGTGTTTAAGTAAATAACCTCACATTGATGTTTTATTTAATATTTCAATACCGTAGCTTAAGTTCTGTTTATATTTAGGCCTGCTGTAAAATTTAAAATTTTTGCAATAGAAAAATTCACCTGAAAGAATAACTATTGTTGGCAGGTTTTATCATCAGGCCTTTTTTAACCACAGAGGCATCAATAAGTAACCCATAATGTATCATTTGACCTACATTTGCCATTACATTCTATTTTATTAGTTTCAGAGTGCAGGAAATCTCTTTTTTATTTTATCAGCAAGTATGTTAAATCCTCGATAAACACTGCTGTAAGCCATTTGGTCACAGGATTGTTGAAGATTTGTGAATGTCATATATTAACAGAGGTTGTAAAATCATTTTTAATGCTTTTTTCATATTGACTGATACAGCCATTAAAAAAAAACATTTTTTCATTTTCTAACTTTTGATTTTAGAATAGGAAATGAGCAAAAATTAAACTCACAATTCAAGTATGAAACAAAAGCAAATTTACTTCCTCCCTGGGTCCTCCATTTTTGTAGCTTACTCATGGATGTCTGTTTATCTAGGACCTAGGCCTGCACGATTAATCGTTTTAGAACCTCCATGTAGATTCACCCCTACATGCGATTTCATTTCTAAATTACGTCGATTTTTTTTTTTTCCAAGAGCCGGCGGCATGTGTCAGAGTTGTAAACAAGCGTTCCAAGGCTTCTCCCTTATCCTATGACAAAGCGCCTTTTGGTCACGCGATCCACGGCACACAGAATCAAATAATTGAGTTGAAAGTTTCTGAGGAGGGACTGCAGCGTTGTCGAAATAACGTTTACTGCAAGGAAAACTCAGTGAACAAATGAACGCAAAATGGATGTTGCTGAAAGCCCAGGTAGAAAAAAAATCGTGGCGGAATTCTACGGAAGCGTATTGCATTCACTTGGGAAAAAAAAGCTCTGTTTTTTGGGGTAATAATTTCTGTTTTTTGGGGTAATTACCCTCCCACCCCCTGTTTTTCGTGCAATTTTTTTCACCCCTGTTTTTCGTGCAATTTTTTTTCAGCCCTGTTTTTCGTGCTAATTTTTTCAGCCCTGTTTTTCATGCTAATTTTTATTCGTCTGAATTATTGTGATACTTCAAAATTCCGCGAGAAACCTGCTAGAGACTCCTGGTGGATCTATGGCAGTGATCATCAACTGCCCGCCAAACTGTCCAATTTGGCCCGCGACTGGATTCCAAAATTGTGAGGATCAAAGAGAAAATATCATTTGTCATTTAAAACCTCACTTTAAAGAAAACTACTTACACAAGTTTAGGATCCGACCTGACGTGAAGAATAATGAACAAAAACCTTCCTGCTTCTTAAAGTCTGATGATCTGAAGTCCCACCGAGCGATCGATCGATCGATGTCCAGCCTGATACGACAGTGAGATTTAAAACTTCTTTAATACTGACATTTATTCAAGAAAACAAGGCACCAGCTCTGTCATAGTGTCACAGGTCGAGTTTCACTGATGTATAAAAGACTCAAACTCTGATTCACTTCAGAAAAAACGCAGAGAAAAGTTGTTAAAAAAAGTCTGATGAAGGTCGTCCGACTGAAAGCTTAAACTACACGGACTGAAAGGCCGGTTATGTTTGCAAAGCACCCAGGCAGCCTGCAGAGATGCACACGTTACTCTCTCTTGATCAGTTAAAGTTCGAGTACTAATGGCACTTGCACGGGAGTAGACAGATTTCAATGTGACAATTTTTCTCTGACAGGCCTCTGACTGCTCAGGATATGAATCCTTGAAAATTGTATGTTTAGTGTTATGGTGACGGCGCAGATTATATTCTTTTGCAACAGCAACAGTTTTGTTGCAAATGAGGCATACAGGAGACACATTTCGGAAGGTTGGTTTGATAAATGCATACTTTTCAGTCCAGTCATCATTAAAGGATCTGTTTTCCACATCAACTTTTCGATTTATGGCCTTTGAAAGTGACATTTTACCTGTGTTAAGAGGCCTTTTCCTTTCACTCTCGCAGTGTTTGTTATTCAAGTGCTCTATAAATAAAGTTGACTTGAATTGAGTTGAGGCAAAATATCTCTATCACTC
>JAPZDZ010000025.1:26837549-26867497 GCA_029783805.1 Acanthurus tennentii | reverse complement strand
TAAAATATAGTCTCTAGCATGATCCATGTGGCTTTTATACTGTGTGTGTGGGAGACTGCTGGTGTCCTCACATGACTGTGTGCTCTACACAGTCACCACAAACTGTATCAAATCTTACACATTGACTTGAATGAGAGGACACAATACTAGTTTGGCGCCACAAGGTGGCAGCAGAGGATCAGTTGTAAGCTTCAGTTGAAGGAGACTCACATAAGCAGCAGACAGCAATTGGCAGGAGAGAGGAGAACATTTAGAAAAGTTCCTGAAAAGCACCACAAACTTCATCAAAACTTACAGAAAAAATCACATTCTAGAAGTTTTTTTCGTCCTCTTTCCATTGGTACAGGTTTGAAAGCCGTCAGACTTACACTTTAGACTGAAGAGGCCTGACTTTGATATATGTCCTTCCTTTCCCATTGACTTGGACGGGACAAGACAGAGGTGCCAGTGCAACTTTGAGGACTTATAAAATCCAAACGCTTCAAACACAAATAAAAAGCAGGACTGTCGTTTGGATCAACACTGTGTCCTCTGTCATCTATTAGCTTTTGAAGGCGCTACCATTTATGTATTGGAGAAGAAGATGTTTGTTCTAAGGGAAATTTTTAGCATATTCAAATGCAAATAACTACAAGCGTGTTGATTTTAGCCTAAGGGTGTCAGCGCATGATTTTGTAGATCTTGATGAGTCCTACAATTAGGTTTTTGTCCGGTCTGTCTGTGACATTCCTGTAGGCCGCAGTCGCCATTTTTCTGTGCTGCAGTGGGCGTGTTTTGATACTTAGGTGGTGCTACAGAGCACATTTTTGGACTGAGGAGGTCAGTTTTTCCACTTTACAAAATTTTTCGCAAGTCCTGATGTGCATGCCAAATTTGGTGGGGTTTGGAGCATGTTAAGGGGGTAAAATGAAGCTTTGAAGAGGATTCAAAGTGAACTTTTTGGCCGTACATTGCCTCTTTCAAATGCAAATAGCTGAGTTTCTATATAGCTGATTTTAGCCTAGGGGTGTCAGCACTTGATTCTGTAGTAATAGTAGTTGTGCTTTACTGTGTGACGCAATATTATATAAATACATGAAATGCTATATGTATACATTTTAATTAAGACAGTATATTATTCACAAGGATAAAGATAGTACGTGTGAACGTAGGAAATCATACAACATTGATTTGATTGAGAATTTAAAGATGATAAACAGGGGAGCTTCTAATCAGTACTTGAAATGTGTTGATGTGATCTGACCCTGCAGCTCACTCAGCTGAGTTTGGAGAATTGATGAAGAAAATAACTTAAAGGCCTTTACTAATATTTTTAAAGAACTTTTAATTGAAAAAATAAAAAAACAGTGTTCCCTTATGTATTTCCTAGCATGGATTACGCCAGCTTTCATTGCTGTAACCTGTGACGTTGCCAAGTTCCTTGGTAGTGCAGGAGTTACAGAGGTAGCAGTTGGTCAATGACAGAAAGTGAAAGATGGTGGCACAATGACAAAAGGGATGCCCATACTGTAGGGAAAAACTCATAGACTGCATAAAATAGAAGAAATCTCAGGGCACAAAGACAATGTGTTTAAAGTACTGCTGGAGCAGAAGGCTGTAGTGTGACTGGCTAGCGACACTAAAAAGAGCAAATTATCACGTTGGTGCTGACTCCAGAGCTTACAGTAAACACTTTTGGAGAAAGATTATGTAGAAATGAAGACATTTAATCAGGCAAATGTATTGTTTGAGCAGATCAATATACTTAAGACTGAATTTGTGCCCGGTTTTTTAATTTTAATGCAGTTCCAGAACTGTGATGTAATATGCCAATATACATTTCGATAGGTTGATTCTCCCAATAATATCAATTCCAGCTTTTTTTGAAGCTATGTGCAAAAAATAGATTGAAACCTTTTCATTTATTTTAAATATTTCTTCGTCTTTTGACTTTAAATTAGTTTTTTAAGGGTGATGGGGGGGATGGCGGGGGTTACCACGCAGCAATAGTGGAAGCCGGAATAAAACTCATGTCTGTCGTTTCCGGGACACCTGCGCTGCCAACTGAGCTATGAATATGCTCCAATGTGTCAGCACAAATAGCGCTTTTACTGTCTAAACCAGTGGTCCCCAAACTTTTTCTATGGAGGGCCAGATCACTCTGGTTCACTCAATGAGAGGGCCGGAGGTTAGATGTAGGCCTATATCAGTAATAGCAAACATGTGTAGTAGGTTACTGTGAACAATATCTAGGCGAGGCCTATGTATAGTTGAGCTTTAGCCCATTAAATGGATTAATATTGCAGTGTTTTACCAATGCAATCTGATACTTGTTTGTGTAATTTAGGCTATGTAAGGCTATTATGTGATAACAAACAGTGTGTAAAAATCACTAGAATCATCATCAATAACAATTAATCCTAAACTTTTTTAAACATTTCAAAGATTTTATTCAAACTCCTACATTTGTGAAGTGCATCTCAAGCAGAACAAGCATTAGGTCTATAATTAACTGCCATAACACCTTATTACCCAGCTGTTTATCAATAAATGATAAAAAAAAAAATCATTCAGTATGCTACTCTTTTTACTCTGTTAGGCCTGCTCTAAAATCATTTAAATTTGATAAACATTAATTGACAGTTTTTTGTTTTTTTTAAAATTGTATTGCATTTTTAATAAACTTAGACTCACAGACAACAACAAGGCTGTCATCATATTAGTGTGAACTGTGGTGTTGCATCTTTCCAACAAAGAGGTTGATGTCAAGTTCAAGTCTGGTCACAGCCAGAATCAACGATTGGTGCAGATGTATGTGCTGCCAAACACCGTGCATATCTTAATACCATGCTTTTTAATGTTGGGATAAGTGTGGGAATTGCAGCATAAAAATCAACCAAACCGGCTGAGTGAAAGGTATTCCTCAGTGCGTCACAGTTCTGCAACTCAGCCAGCTCAAACTGAACAGACTGCGATGCCTCGTACAGGTCTACCGCAAATGGGTTCTGAAAGAGGCGGATGTCTTTCGCGTTGGTATGCAACTCATGGAATTGCACCTCAAACTCTTTCGCGAGCATCGCAAGCGCCTCCAGGCATTACATTACATAATACAGTATCACTATTAAGAATTGCCATAGAGAATGAATGGGAGAAATGAGTTTAATGGCGCTCTTGTGAAATCTTTTAGAGGGCCATAAAAAAATTATGTCGCGGGCCGGTTGCAGCCCGCGGGCCGTAGTTTGGGCATCATTGTGTTAATTGGTAACAAGTGATATTTTATGGTTCAGTATGAAGGGGCATCCTCGAAAGGCTTCATTGTTCATAATCAGGGTTAAGGGAAGGTTCACCACTCTATGAATCATATGATAATGTTAAAAAGTTATGTCATGGGCTTTGGAAAACTTAATAAAAAGCTGTTTTTAAACTCATTTTGCTTGAATATGATACCGTCCAATTTTTCCAATTTATGTTTTACACAACATTCATTGAGGGTATTGGGGTTACAGTAAAACTGAGTTGTCAGTTTTGTTTTGGCCACTTGGGGGCAGACAAGACCAACCAAAATATGAGGTTACAGACTACACAATACATATATTTTCATCATCCTGTTTTTATGTTAATTTACAATTTGAGAATAAATTAATGAAGTAAAACAACTAAAATGAGCTTGTGCCATATTGTTTTAAAAAAATATTTGGAGGTCTATGTCAAATTGTCTTTGGAATCAAGTTCAAACATTACCTTTTGAGACACATCAACTTAAGATTTATTTTACTGATTCTTCAAATCTTGCTTATGTCTAGACCATTTGTAGGTTAACACATTAATCATTGAATTGTCATTACATTTATTTGTGTGTGTGTATTTTTATTTTATTTTTATTTATTTTTTTAAAAAGATTTTTTATTATATAAATATAAAAGTATATTCATAAATCAAAAGTATAGAAGATAATAAAAGTACTTTTTTGGAATATCTGCATATATATGATCATTTTTCCTCTCCTTCATTCAAATCTTTTTTTAATGAGTGAATGAAACTTTATATGTCTTGCACAAAGACTTAAGCATTTTCATAACTAATTTTACAGTAAGTTTCAATTGTGGACCAATTACATTTGTGTTCCTGGAAGTCAGTCCCATGCACCTGTTTGATGACATCAAACAGTTTATAAAAGAATGAAAACTATGGTTGACCAGAGAACGAAATGAAGTTTGCTATTTCTATGACTCTGTTATGACCCAATCTGGCACAGGTACCATCTGAACAGACAAAATACTGTGTGATCTGCATATGACAACAATTCTTTTATGCACCCACCTGTGCAGAGCTGCTGTGCAAATTTCCTGGTGAGGTTAAGAGAGACTCCTCTAAAGTTGGTGTTTCTCAGCAGATCATACAAGTTGTAGCTCAACAACTCAAACACCAAACAGAGATGGTTCCTAAACATAAAGTGACGCTTCAGGTGGACTGCGCAGAGACAAATTGACAGACAGACAGACAGACAGACAGACAGACACACACACACACACACACACACACACACAGACATAAATAGAAGATAAGGAGAAAGGTTAAGAGAAACACTGAAAGAACCAGGTCTAGCAAAAGTACTGGACAAAAATTAAACAGTCTTCTTGTAATTTTTATTTGACCATTAACACTATTAAGATTCTATTCAATAAAGAAAATCAATCAATCAATCAATCAATCAATCAATCAATCATAGGCATCCCTGCTCCCAAATGATTCCACTCTGACTGGCACAGACTATGTAGACCTTCATCCAAAACCCCATGTATGCAGCTCAGAGCCGGTTTAGAGTAGCCACCTCTGTGGGATTGTACATGCATTATATCTGATCCCTGTCATTCCCTGCACCACTGTATGTATGTGTTTGTGCGTGTCCATCTTACCTATGTAATATTTCATCTCAGTGTCATGCTTGTTCATGAGCTCCAGCAGGCGCAGTTCAATCTGTGCCTGGTTTAGAAATGCCTTCTTGTTTTTGATGATCTTAATGGCAACCCATTCCTGCTCATGGTGGTCATACGCCTTCACTACCTGTAGACAGACATCAACAGCATGTGAAATCAGAAACCATATTAGAAAGAGACAAGTTTTTTCATTAGCTACATTAGTTACATGGATCATTTTGGATAAAGAGGCCAAACATTTGCAATTTCTTTTTTTGAACTCATTTTATATCCTTTTATCAAGTGCAGTCTTACATTACAATCAGCTTTTGGACATTTACTTTAGTACAGGTATAAATGTATAAATGTTAAGGGTCTGTCTGTGGATTTTAACCTTCCATCACTGGCCATATGTCCTTTATCTGTATATCCATTGTCCATTTGTCCATCATCCATACATCCATTATTTTGAGAGGGGGTGGAAGGAAGAGAGAGGCAGAAAACCAAAGACCAAAAAACAAATAACTTATGTCATTCATATTTAAGTGAGAAGAAAAATGGGAACATCATTCTCCCTTCCATTTGTACCACGTTGGTCAGAGGGAAAGAAAAGAAATAATTGGTAACCATTTCAACAAGAATACCTCTGTTCTTAGCTGTAAAACATTTGCAATTTCAATCCATTTCAGATAGGAAGTTTAATATTTTCATTAATCAATCAAAAGAAAAATTGTACCATGTACACGATTAACCTGATTACTTCCTGGCTGCATTCTGTCTGCATATGCTATCTGTCATGAATAAATGCAAATGCAATAAATGCATAGAGTATACAAACAAAGAATGGCTAAAGAAATAAATTAATTAATAAATTTGAAAAGGTTTTTGAGTTGAAGTGGACCTCTGAGGAGAGTTTGTTTTTAATACACACTCCCATCTCCCAAACACATACAAACTCACAACCAAATAATAGCAGCTACAGGGCTGCATAGTCAAAAGAGATCCAATTTAGTTCTTTAAACATGCGCTAGAGCAATACTGCTGAATGGGTTGGCACTTAAAGGAGCCATTTGTAAGATGATGAAACTGTAATTTTAAAAAATTTAAAAAGCAACAGAGTGCTCAGAAGTAACAGCTTCTGTGGCATGCCAAAATGCCCTTATATGGCATTGCAGAGACAGACTGCTAAGCACTCGGTACGGCCAATACTTTCTTGTAGTATAGGGTCTTTGCCACTACATACTGATATTGCCGATATTGACTCACTTTAGCATCTGGTATGTTGCAGCTGGCAGGATGAAAAAGTCGGGCAGATTGAAGAGAACCATTGCTAAAAGCGAAAAGTTATTCATTCATTTAGTTAGATAGCTAGCATATGTTGCATAAGCACAATGGATGCAACTCTTGCAAAATGGCCTTTATTAGGTTCGGAATCTAAGTCTCCTGAAAGGAAATAAAAGTCTGCTGCAAAAAATAGGAATAATGCAAATTGAATCAAGACAATGGTAAATATTGGAGTGGCTTTTCCATCTTGGAGACAGCTCCTGGCTGAGAAAAACACTCTGATGCTTAACTCACCTCTTTTCTTTTGCATTGGAAGTAACAACTAACTTTTGCTGTTTAGGGAAACATATCTTCAGCGTAAACAATGACCAAAAACACTGTAACGTTTGGGGATAAACTTTCCAGACAGTATGATGTGACTGTTGCGTTAGCAGGTACTGACTGCGTTGTAGCTAAAACAGTGCTAAATTATCTCTAATATAGCGTTAAACTGTAAGGTTACACTAATGTCACTTGGGAGAATGGCAAATTAATATTAGCAGTATTACTAGGACCCAGTAGGAGTTATAGAATGGCTTGAATTTAGGACATTCTTACTTTGCTGTCTGTTTTGAATGTATTTACTGTATTTTACCGATGACTGTAAATTGCAGTTGTATGGATCTATTGACGGATAGCTAAAAAACTCTCTCAGCTCACAGCAGTCTTGCAGCTTTGCATTACTGTCATAACATGAGACAAAGTTCTAAGTTTAGAAACTTTGTTGTAACTTCCCAATTAAATATTTGATTAAAATATATATTTTTACTTGTGTCACTGTGTAAAATAATTGGATGCAACCCTTCCCCCTGCATCGCTGGAGCAGGTACTTATGGCAAGCCGTTCTAACATCCGCAATTCAATTCAATTCTTTCTGGACAAAATGAACATTTCAGATATCCACAATGACATTCCACAATGACATTCTATCCACAAGTGTCATTTCAGATATCCACAACATCATTCTTATTGGACAAATGATGTCACTCCCCTCATTCTATGTATGTGGTTTCTCATTATAAATATCTTTTTTTTTTTTATCCATAATATCCACAATTCAAATTATGGATATCTGCAACTAAATTATGACTATCCATAATTCTGTTTTGAGATATCTACCATTGAATTCTGCCTAGACATTAGGGCAGCCTAGTCATAATTCAGCTTTGACTAATCAAAACCGAATTACTGATATCTCTGTCATTTAGACTAGTAAAACGAAATTATGATTAGTCAAATTTTATTTATTTCGAATAGTCAAATTCTGCCATTAACTTAAAATAGCTTGCCATAGGTACTTTGATTTTACAAATGGCACCTTTAAAACTAGCGTGTGTCACACAGTGGTACTGATTAAAGGTAATGGATGTAACATTTTAGCACCAATTACGGTGCAGTTTCTAATTAGTGCTGTATACTATATACAGGTTTAACGTTTAGTTTTAACTGTGCTATGTAAGTTCAAGAGTGCATAGTAGTTAAATATATATTGAAATGACAGTGAGACATAAAACTGTTACCATACAATGAGTTAAACTAAGGCAACCTGGGTTAAAATCAGGAATTGTACCTGCCAGACAGTATCAAACCTGTACATTATAAACGTTGCACTTTATATATTGACCCATCAGTTCAGACTGGGTCAGATTATTTGAAGCTGTACTCCCCTGAGTCCCTTTTGCTATCTCTCCTCGCAGATACCCCTGGATGATTGTTCGTGGACTACTGAGCATGGCTGCACTTTCTATTGTAATCGTCATGCAGATGTCTTCATCATTTTATTGTTATAATTTTGATGATAATGATGGTGATGATGATGTGGTCAATATTATTATTATTATTATTGTTCTCTGACGCTCTCTCTCTCTCTCTTTCACTAAAATCCAGTCTTCCTCTCTCCAACACACTCTCTTTTTCTCCTCTCTGCCTCCCTTCTCTCTTTCTCTCTCTCTGTCTACTTCTTGCCCAACCTCTTTCACTATCTTGCTCTCTCTTCCTCAGCTCCTGTCAAATGGCCCCCCACCTCTGAACCTGGATCTGTACCGAGGTTTCTGTCTGTTAAAAGCAAGTTTTTCCTCGCCAAATGCTTGCTCATGTGAGAATTGCTCTCAATCGTTGGGTCTTCATAAAATAAATTTCAGAATGTGGTCTAGACCTACTTTATATGCAAAGTGTCTCAAGACAACATTTGTTGTGATTAAGCCCTATAAAAATAAAATTTGATTAGATTTTTGATTTGAAGCAGATTAAACCAAATTCTTTAACCACACTCAAACAAATTAATGAGACTTTTACAGAAGTGGTCTGGTGCTTGAATTGTTACCCATAGCACCTTTAAATAAGTTTTGTAAACACTAGATCACATGAGATCATTTCATCTGGTAAACAGTTGACCTAGAATCTTCAATCAGAACAATTACAATCAGATTGTAAAAATGTGTCCATGTACCTGCAACTACTGTTTACTTTAGTTGGGGGAGTCAGATCCTAATGTCTCTGGCTCTCAGAATATTTGTTTGTAACATTTATGATGTGTTAATTGAGTCCTAACAAGAAAAGCTTCTGCTTTTCTTTGAAGTTAATCTAAATGTACAAACATAATGACATCCCCCATATATATCCTGAAACTCAGGAAAATACTGTTAAAAAGAAATGTAACAAATTTTAAAACCACAAGTTGTCCTTTCTGCACTTGTACTATGGGCAAATTAAACAAATACAACATGTTGACCACCACACTTTAAAGGTGTTAATAGAGGTTTTTACGAATTTTTCCAGTCCTTACGCTCAGCTACACTAACCGTATCCCGAGTCAAGCTCTGTACTTACAAACAGTGCTTAGACTGATAGCCATCTTCTCATCTCACTCATGATAACAAAATGCAATTCCAATTTTTCCCCACAATTCTGGTCTATTCCATCTAATGGTACCGAAATTTACTGATTCACTCCTAACTTCATAATAACTGAGGGACCATATTAAGTTATTAAAAACAAATTAACAGTAATTTGTTGTTGGGTAAACGTCATTTGTTCAGAACTTAATTGATTAATTCCAGGGTTTTTTCCTGCATATATTCCTGCAATCATCACCACCTATTTCCAAGCCAAGAGTCAGTCTTGGCAAAAAACTAGCATTATATACATTTTCACAACTTCAACTTCAAATGCAATGATTGTAGTAGTCAATTACAGTGCTGTTGCAGTGCCAGCTTATATCTGCATTCCAGAATGGAAGCAAATTCATCTACACTTTCATATACAAACATTTGATTGTTTCAAGATCTGATCAGCACTACATTGTGTCATTCAAAAGAGATGATAAAACAAACACAATGGTCAATTATGATTTTTAAAAAAATTAGGGTGGCTTGAATGATTCATGATGTCAACTTATGCACTAAGTAACATTTAAGAAAACACTCCACCTTAAAATTTCTGGTTGCTGTCATATAGCAGCCATAGACACGTATGAATAACAAGAACTAGAACAAGAACTAGAACAAGAACAAGAACAAGAACAAGAACAAGAACAAGAACAAGAACAAGAACAACAACAAGAGCAAGAGCAAGAACAAGAGCAAGAGCAAGACAAATTCCATACTCTGTGTAAAGTTTCAGCAGATCAAATGATGGCCCCTTGGAGAATTTAAAAAAAGTAGGTTTCTCATGAGTTGCAATTTCGCCAAAAAATTTCCCAGCAAAAGCAGATTTATCTGAGATTATTTGATTCAGCTCTATTTAGAAAAACATATTGATATGGGAGTTTTTAAAGTCAAATGTAGAATTTGGAAGTTTAAGGCCAAAAACGCATTTTTGTTGAATATAACACCAGCTAGTGGTGCATATGTGTCATTTTTTGTGTGCAAGATTGAAAAGTCATTCTCTACATATTCTGCAAGTTAGACTACACTCACTTTAAAGGATAGGGGGATTTTCTCTTTTTTTTTGTACACATAATAGGCCACGCCCACTCTGACCAACCAGTAGAACTTACTTGGTTTTGCCTCCAGAGTGGCCCTAGGAGGTAGCCAGCATATTTTGTAAAAATTGGAGGAGCCGTTCATGAGATACAAAACTTTTGATACTTGTAGTGCCCCCCTAGTGGCCAATGTTGTTGAAAATTGATGGAAAGCCACATGCCAAAACAGGAACTAAAGGTCGCTTGTGATAGCCCCTCCTTTGACCAAGATATACAAAATTTACATTTTCATCTTTAGCTACAAATATTTGTTCGTAAATAATTTGTGCCAATTTTGGGAATTTTTTTAATAACTTTTTGTTATGGTCATACCAAGATTCTCTCAGCTAAGTTTCAAGTAGATTGGGTGAAAACCCTATATTCTGTGAAAAAAAAATTAAGGCAAAAATGGATATGGCCTACATCACATAATTCAGCTCCTTTCGGTAAATGTGGGGATATAAGGCTTTTGAATATGTGAAATACCATTTGGGAGTTATAGGCAAAAAGATGTTGACATTGATAATCACACCACATTGTGTTGGACACGTGTCATTTTTTTGTGTTTGAGGTACGTGCAAGGGTCTGCACCTATATTGTAAATTGCTTCGTAAAATCTTGAACGGTTTAGGCTGCAGTACCACTTTATTGCTTGGAAGAATACTAAGAAAAACAGCTATTACAATAGGGTTCCCAGTACAGCTAGTACTGTGAGCTGCACTGCCTTGCAATGCTGGTCCCCAGCCCCTTTGGGCTTGGACCCCTATTAATAATAATCATAATAAAAATATGACTTTATTGACCCCCCCCCCCCCCGGGAAATTCATTTCAAGGGCTGCCACTATAGTGCCCTGGCAGGTTTCTGGTGATGGAGGATACTGAGACACCACAGGAAACCCATGCACACACAGATAGAAAGTGCAAACTTCTAAGAAAGGCCCTGTTACAGCTAAGAACTGAAATTAGGACCTTAATGCTGTGGGGCGATAGTGTTAACCACTACAACACTGTACCACCTGAGTGGCACAGTGGATTTTCTCCACTCTATTTAACCACTGTACTAAAGATGAAAAGGCACCAAAGTATCCTTTCTTTTTAGGAACAGCTTAGAAAAAAGTTTACAATGATACTTGAAACTTACTTGGTGGCACCAGATACACCTGGGCCCGCTTCTGGCTAGGATTGGGTAGCTGCAGTATATCAGTAGTGGTATGTAACTAAGTACTAAATGCTGTACTTCTGTGTACTGCAGTGGTTACACAATCTTCAAAAGAGTTGTTAACTGTGTGCATGCACATGTGACATGTGTGCGTACCTTATGTGCACTCTGGTACTAATAAAAAAACTCTACACCCCTGGTGCCCCCTGATATTTGAACAGGTGAATATTGTTGCTTTTGCATTTCTTAGAAGGAGTTGCCTGAATTAATCTTACCTACCATCAAAGTAATTGTTTTCAGTTTTGCGGGTATGGCTTGTAAAATCTGTCATTACTTTCATGTTTCAAAAGTGAACAGTTTGCGAGGAGAATAGTGATGTGGTCAGGTGAAACAGTGCAGATGTTATATTATTATAGGCAGTGTTACTGACAAGATTCAGTAAACGTAAAGAAAATATAAAAATTTGGCACAGCAACATTTACCATCACTACCCTATTTAGAGCCAGGAAAAATCCTGAATTCTAACATATTTAATGAGAACATGTTTTGTTTGAGGAAAAAATCCTTAGGATGGTTGGATCTTGTGTGGTTCTTCCAGTGGGAAAGGAAGCTAAAACTATTGGTGTTTATAGGGAACCATAGTCCTCTGTGAGGAAGATTCTATAAACCACCAAAAAATGTGGATTCAGATTTTATTCTGAATTTTCTTTTGACTACCTCACCTGTCCGAAGGAGCCCTTCCCAATTAGTGAGTCTATCTCATAGCGGTCCAGCCACTTTTCTCCATTTTTGACAATGTAGTCATAGTTGTCATCATCATAACCATCGTTATAGACTTTTCTCTCCTTCTTGGTGCTGCTGTCGTCTGGAGGGACTTGCTGGGCCCGCCGCTTCTTCTTAGTATAGTACACCTGTAGAAAATAAAACCGATATAGATTCCCCAGTCCTGCATCACAGTGTATCTGAAGAATAACACTCAAATAATTTCTACATTAATTACTAATTATTTTCATCTTCAGATTACTGAGTGCTTGGAGCCCACACTAGTTAGTTAGTTACAGAAAGATGGACTAACCACTTCAGCATCCACCCCTAATGCACAGAATATGGGGTTCTTAATTTAGAGGTTAAGTACTCATCAATCTAGGTGTAAAGAACTCAAAAACAGTCTATTATAGATGTAGTGGAAGCCAGTGTGGGGGAAGTTCAGTGCACTTTACAAGAGTTAGTTCAAAGTTCAGTTCACACATTTTAAAACGAATTTTGAATTTTGAACTAATTTCAACATCCAAAAAATGAACTGGTTCAAAGTTATTTTTTTTAATGCCCTTCTCCAAGCGCTAACTTTTCAATTAAACCTCTTCTCATCCATCCATTGCTAGCCTCCAAACATTAATAAAACCCATTTTAGATTCATAGGATGATCAGGGATAATCAAGGGATTACTTTATGATGGTTAAATAAAGGTTAATGGTTAGCAATGGTTAGAGTTATACATTATAAGTCTGTATTTCTGTGGTAAATTTCATGGTATTTGGCATCATTTATGAACAAAGTTTACTATCACAAGAGCACTGTTAACCACCACGAGAGTAAACATCATTTGTGTGGTTGCATGTTTGTGTGTGTGTGTGTGTGTGTGGGGTGGCCTGTCTCATATATCATACCTCATTAATGTGCTTGTAAGTTTTGATGAGGTCAACAGAGAGTTTCCTCAGTGGGGCACTGGAGGGGTCTCTGAAACTGGGGGGTATCCTCCGTTGGAGTATGGTCATATCAGACAGCACCTACAGAGAACAGCACACTTCATACACATGTCTGGAGTTTAAAATAGCATGCTAAATCTAAATCTACATGGCAGAGCATGTTTATGTGAGACAAAACCTCCAGCTGCAGTGTCTTACAACAGACATTCAGGTTTACATGTTTAAAAAGAGCTAGGACTCTGAATACACTGACAATCTGACATAATAAAGACATAATGGATGTAGTGAAAATTTTAAGCTTTGTACATAATATTGACACCTGAAATCCTAAATAAACTAACGGCTAACGGAAGCAGGTCCTGCTAACATTACACAAGAGAGTACTGCTGTGTTGTGACTCTAACTTATCTATAACTATCAAACAGCAAGTGAGTTCAACTGAAGAAGAGAAGAAGAGGAAGAAAGAAAGACTTCTAGGTTTGACTTAAAAGCAGCAAGCCAAACAGCTCTGCCAGAGAGGCAAAGTCAGGCTCTTTTTGCTCAGCCAGATCATTTGGCTCAGCTCAGCAATGGGAGGTTGCTCTTTCGGCTATCAAACAGCTTTTCATTTAGTACCACTTTTGGGTTCTTAATTCAGACAAATTTATGTTTTGCCATTTACTTGGTATGTATGGGCATAACACTGAAATGATTTAATATAGGCTAATATTACTAAATCTTAAAGTTCCAAAGACCATATTTTGCACAATGTTTGATACAAATTAAACACTGAATAATGTAAAGACATCCTAAACTATTGGACACAAGTTTAACATGTTTTATATTTATTGACATATGTTTTGTATGTTAGTAATCTGCAAAAGCCAAGCTTGGTCTGTTACCATAGAGAGACATTTGTGTATGGCTTGCTTATAAAACTGACTTGTTCACAAAGACGCATTGCTATATCACTAAATATGACTTTAGACTTAAGAACAACCTGTTTGCCTGTAGAATGTTTCAAAAAAGTGTTCTTGGAGCATATATAATATAAGCATATATAAGTATGCTTATATAAGCATATATTTACAAAAACAATGAAGTTGATGAGGTACAACATTAAAACAATGTCTTTTAACTGTTTTCAAAAGATAAATTGTCAAAATGGATAAGAAAATTATCATATTTTGTTCATATGTTATAAATAACAAACCAAATTGTTTGCATCAAGGTTGTTACTTGGGCTAATTATTAAATTGATAATCAATGTCAGGACACTCCACCTTTTCTGAGAGGAAAGAATGTTACACATAATGAAGCATATGCACTGGTGTGAACAAAAACAGGACTAATTGTACGTCTATTTGTTTGAAAATGCTGCCTGACTTTTATGTGCGGCATGTTATGGAGGTTGACACAACATGAGGATGTTGACTTGTGTCATCAGCTGCTGAATTGAAACAAGGACTTATATTTCTTGCTCACATAATTTAAGTTTAGCAGTGTTTGTTGGAGCTGGTTGTCTGACACAGGTGATAGAGATGGTAGTTTCTCACTCTTTCATGCACAATGAGGTAAACTGCATCTATCTGTATAAAAAAATTATGAAGGACATGTTTGGCCAAAATCTTGTTCTCTTAGTCAGTGCCAAAGCTTGTGATCAAAGGTAAACATAAACTGAGGTCTGAAAGGTAAGAAGCACTTCCTTCAGAATGCCTTGGGGGACACAGTCATCAGCCTTTCACAGATTCACTGATCACATTTTAACAGGATTAGCAAATTTTGGTGGATTATCCTGGAGAGGATATAAACTTCCTCTGCAGGTACTCTGCACCCAGAAGAAAACTGGCCTTGCTCTTCCTGGACCTGAGGTGCTACAGTTGGCTTCTCTCCTGGACAATGGCTTGAACTTTCTCAGGTAGTAGTGGGATTCCTTAATAAAGTACACACATGTCTGCCCTAGAGATTCTAGAAAAAAATCCATGGTTGGCACTGAAGAGACCTCAGCCTTTTAAATGAGCTCTAACACTTTGGCTGTTCCATTTGTACCCTCTGTCCTAGAGGCAGGACGGTCAGCTTTAGGAGCTCCTTAACGTGCTCCCTGCAACTCCTGTCAATACCAGTTTTGAGAGAGTTCATTTTTGGCCTAGCTGTCACTGCATTGTGCTTTTTTTAAGGATGTATAGCACAGATTTTTAAAGTTTGTCTAATAAGTGCATTTATGAGAGAAAATGCATTGTACTGTTACTGAAATCCCCTAATAACTGTTCTGGAATGATATACAAAATTCATAAATGTTGCAAAAACGTCCTTGTTCTACATAACACTACTACATTAATTTTGTCATACAGCTTAGCATATCCTCTGTTTAAAGCTGCAACTGTCCCTATTTACCTGTGAGACAAGCTTTTCCAGGGAAGATAATGCAAAGTAGCAGCTTGTGTAGCATAGAGGGATAGGATGGAAGAATTGCACTCAGCTGCTGCTGACTCAAAATCATTAAATGGAAAACTAGAATTTTGCATTGCAGCTGTATGCCTCCGCCAACCATTCAAGTAAGTTTATATCCATGGTGGACCTTTTAGATGTATAATCTCATTATTTTACCACTTTATATATGAAGTGTCTTGAGACGACTTTGGTTGTGATTTGGTGCTATAAAAATAAAATTTGATTTGATTTACACCAATGGACATCTGAGTGAAACTTTGTCATAATTAGCATATTCAAGCAATGTGGGGTCTCAGTGATCTTTAATCTTTACAATCTAATCAGTTCATTCTTGCTATCGCCAGTGCGAAAGCATAAAAAACAGTGTTTCCAGCAGTGACCGCTCACTGTCTGAAAGCAGTTTCCTTAAAGAGGGGTTAAAATGTGGATGAAGCATTTGAGATCCGACGCTGGCATGGATTACCATGATGATCAAAAAAAGTATTTGGATTAGCTATCTAACTCTGTGAGGCTTACACACACACACACACACACACACACTCACACACACACACACACACACACACACACACACACAGACACAGACACACAGAAAAACTGTAAAAAGAGGTCAGCATCAATACACCAACTCTTCCTTTACTTCTATTTTAGGTAAACATTGGTTCCATTTACATACTTAGCTGTCAAGAGGAACTGAATAAGGATAAACAGTGTGATGTGTGTTGTTTATTAATCACATTTGTGAGTAATCCTGTGGTTCTTACATTTTTTTGGGCCAGCATCCCCTATGTTTTATCCAAGTCGCCCCATTCAAGAAAAAGAGTGCTAATTACTTTCCTGAATATATTGTTGATTATTACTCCATTTACTTCAATGAAAAAAGCATATAATTGAATGCTACTAACAGATTCAATATATCAGGAGAGTTGAAATATTATTAGGCAGATCATTAGAAAGAAAAAAGGTGCATGGTGAAAGTAGGAAAATAATTTTCCTCTTACCTGCCATTGTGACAGGTCCCTTCATTGAGTAAGCCTTGCATAATAGGATGCTTACTTTTTATAGACAATGAAAAGGAGATTAATTTCATTTAATTCTACACAAGATTTTTGACATTTTTGAAAATTTCAGCAACATCCTCTCATAAAAATGTCCCAGAATAAATTTCTTAGCCTTTGAGAAGTATATACAAGACACATTTCAGGACTGTTACTTTTGTGCACTGATTGCCTCACAGCAATGTGCATGTAGTAGGTGCCAGCAATGACTTTTATAAGCAAGTATTCCAATTTACAGCACTTGACCATCACCACCTGAGTGACCACTGATACATGAGCATTGCAATTTCACAACAGGAACATGTAACTTGGGTCTAACTCGGGCTAACTTCATCTTGGTGAACAAAAAGAAAAAAAGGTTGGACAGAGGCAAACCCAGGGAGAGTGGGAAGCAACAACTTTGCTTGTCATGAGCTACACACTCAAATGTTTCAAACGTACTGCTGTGATGCTGAAGAACCTATTCGCATTCGCGCCATATTTCAGGTCATCTGCACCAAATCCTTTCTTTCAAATGCCTCAGAATGTCACAGTAGTTGCTGGCAAAAAAGTGTTTGTTGTGGGCAAAAAATTGCATTTGTTTCCAACAAACTGCTGTTATGTTAAAGAGCTCAAATGCAATTGTGCCATATTTCAGGTAGTTTGTTCCATTTTTTTCCTCTTTCAGATGCCTCAGAAAATCACAGTACCACCTCAAACATACCAGTAGTCATTAAACTTGCGTACGGTGAGTCAAATTGCAGTGGTGCCATATTGGGGGTCCTTTGTGCTGAATCTTCTCTTTTAGATGCTTTGAATGTCCAGAAGTACTTCACACATACCAGTTGTCAATAACAGCATGACTCTGGTGCTGTTGATAATGAAGTGATGTAATCTCTAAAAAGGTTCTGCTGCTATATGCTGCTACATACACCATGGTACAATGTTCAGACAACCACTCCTTTCTCTAAATTTGATCACTGGATGCAGCAATACAAACAATCCTACTTTTTTAATGATCTCATCACAGTGGCATAATTTTCAACCTCTTGTCAAGACAAACATTATTGCTTTAATCTACATTTAATTCTGAAAGATTTAAAACACATTCCTCTGGTGTTGCAGTGCAAATATGACATTAGATAAAACATAAAACATTTTCTGAGCCAAAGACATTTATTGCAGGTCTACTCACACTCTGTGTGTGTGTGTGTGTGTGTGTGTGTGTGTGAAAGAGAGAGAGAGAGAGAGAGAAAGAGAAAGAGAAAGAGAGAGAGAGAGAGAGAGAGAGAGAGAGAGAGAGAGAGAGAGAGAGAGACTGTTACCTGCTGCTGCTCGGCCATGGAGTGGATGGAGCTGAAGGAGGGGTGTGTATGTGTGTGCTGGCTGGTCATGGCTGGCTCAGCGAGGGAGAAGCCCTGGGCAGTGGAGGAGGAGGAGGAGGAGGAGGAGGAGGAGGAGGAGGTGGGCGGACATCCTGAGCTGCTGACACCTGGAGGGAGAGAGATATGATTGGAGAAGGAAACCCCAACACTCTAATCTGTTTCATTGCCTCTATTGCTTATACAACTAATTATTGTTGCCCTGTTTTTGCACCATAAATGATAAGAATGCCCATGTTCACCACATCACAGTCATTAGTTATTCAGTTCTATAGTGGTCATGCACACCATACTGTCCTCTACAAATATCAAGGTTAAGAGAATATTTGCAAGAGTCCAGAAAACTGTCCTCTTACTTTAAATTACACTGAGATTTGTGCAATGTGCAATTTCTGTGAAAATGTTCTAAGTTATTGGTGTTACCTAAAGAGCTACCATCCAAACTGTAAGTAAAGTAACTCTAAGCTAGGGCCAAATAACTATGATAATGTCATTACATATTAACAACAAATAAGTCTGATAAGGTCATTTAAGAGCTAAATGATATGTAAAATATGTATTTAGTGGGTTTTGTTACAGTGTAAAAAGAAGTTGGAGACATGGCACTAAATTACCTCATTTCAAATATATCATTGATATGAATGTTAATATTGATGATTGTTTTTTTAACTGACATTTCCTACTGCCTATCCACTAACACACAGTTTACTGATCAGCATACCAACTTTTTACAAGCAATATTCTACTTCCACATTATCAGTTAACAATGGAGGACTATACGGTATGAGGCTGTCTTGCTTACCAGTCCAGTAGGGCATGGATAGTAGCAAAGTCAAACATCTCTTAAAGACAACTAGGCAGACCAACAAACTGCTGTTTTCACCAACATTGAAAACTAAATGTAACACACACTATCACACTCACTCTACTTTCTTAAAATTCTTTGGAACACCTATGAAGGACCCAAAGACATACATTGATACTGCTGTATGACCCATGATATCTTTTATTTGAATGATCTTTACTACATTGCACTATGTGTGGAACCTGAATGTTAAGTTTCTCACCTGACCTATGATGACCCTGTCAGTTGTCTTGTTATGTTATCTCTCTTTTATTTGTACTGTGTTTATTATTAAAAAAACTACTAAAAAAAACAAAAAAAAAAAGTGTGTATAATTTTCTTTGGAACACCATGTTTTAATGAAACAAGAATGACCACCTCACAGTTGTATGCCTCAACAAACCAGCTAAGTTGCTGTTTAATTAAAGTGACTGTGTATAGACTTATGCAATACACAGCATGTAGTGAAAACTTTTAAGAAATTGAATTAAAGATATTAAAGTTTTTTTGCAAAACAGAAGTTATCACTATTTTGACATGAATGATTATATAATTTCTCATGAGAAACATGCTCTCTACAGACTACAGAAGATTTACAGAGGACTACGGTGGACTGATAGACAGCCTGCCACATGGCGTAACAATAATTACCTGAAGCTCGATACCAACAAATGTAATGAGGGTAATTTTTTTGATAACAAAGCTTTACTTATGGATGCTATTTCAAAGAAGCTTCTATTTTTTTAAACATGGTTGCTTCACTTACATCTTCAACATGGCAGTACAGAAGATTCATGCCCATGGTTTTCAAAGTAGAGGCTGCCAAGGGAAGGGCTGGGGTAACTTGGAAATTAGGAGCAAAGATGAGGAAGAATGCAGAAAAAATAATTTGAAAAACTAAAATTTAATTATTATCACTATGATGTATATTACAACAAACCGTAATTCACAATAAGATATTAAAATCCTAATGCCACACCCAAATTTCTAATGGCCTGCTAGTCAAAATATCATTAATCCAATCATAAGCTGTCAGTTGTGACCTGTATGGTCTACTCATGTACAAAGCTACTCCTAAAATATATCTTTAAAAATAGCAAGCTTGGTAGTATTTGGTTATATAGCTGTAACTTAAAACAAGATGAGATACCAAGGCCCCGATTTGTACAGTCGTTGCAGTTTTAATGTGAGCACCTAATATCAGTGTTACCAATTCAGTATCCAATCAAATGCAAATTATTGTCACAATCTCAACACATGTTTATGAGTTACGCCAATAGATGATGGCCAGAGATGTTTTTGCAGAACATTAAAATGCCAAGTGAAGTGAAGTTGACCTTTAAAACCTTTAAAATGTCATTATTTCATGGTTTTATATTGAAGTAATGACATTTTGTATGCTGTGGATTTTTGAGTCATTGGGTGATAACAAATTTCTGCTGAGGTTTTCCTAGCCTATGACAAAATGTATCAGTTGGTTTTGCAACTTTATAGTGTCTCTTGAGGTCTTTCTTTTCTTTACTTCACTGTCTCACACTTATTCAACTTCTCATGGTCTGCTAACCTGTCCCTCTACCTATGCATAGTTTATCATAGTTTGTCCCATCGATAACAAACACTTCTCATTTGTTGATGCAGCTTAGAGAGAAATTATGTGTCTTTGCTTTGATACCAGAGATCTCCCCTTTAATGCAAACACAGCAGAATCATCGTCATTTAAAAATTAAATCACATAGGGGCCTGAATCAAGATCATAATGTAATTCATTTTACTATTCTGTCCTACTAGGTAGCACAATACATATTGTAATAATTAACATCATTCCATGGTCTTTATCTGTTAAAAGTTTCACTTGAAGACACTACAGAGGCAATGACCAACAGCCAGGTGGCTGCCAACAAGGACATTAAAAGGAATGAAAAGAATTGACTAGCCACATCTTTATGCAAGTATGACTTTGATTAATACAATTTGAGATTAAATTGAAAGTTATATAACTTGATAAGAGAGGGAATGTTGTTATTCTTTCAAAAGATATGCAGTTTTTGCATAGATTTAATAAATAGCTGTAGAACCATCTTATAGAGACAATGCAGACACTGGAACAGTTGTATTCGAAAGAGGAAGCAGCTCCCCAGCATGGGCTAAAATTGTGGCTGTGCGCTTCACACCTGAAGCTAATCCATGCCAAACTCATTTGAAACATATGTCAACATTTATGAACACTAAATGAATTAATCTGTTTAATTCTAAAAAATCAACACTGTCTCTTTAAGAGATTGAGAGGCATTCACAGCACTTCCTTACTCAGGCATCCCCCCTCTTATACTGCCATTGGTTGAGGCCCCCTCCTTTTCTGTCAGCTGATTCGCTGTTGGTATCTAAGGGCTGACTGGCCAGCACTCTATAAATAAACCTAGTGCTGTCTCAGCAACCAGCCTACAATACTCATTAGCTGCTTCTCTCTCTCCTCTTCTGCCTCTGTCTTGCTAGGCAAGTAGCTTCCAATAGCACGCCTGGCTCTCAGCAGCGGAAGTCTGACATATTCTCCCTTAGCAACTCAACCCACCATACCAGCCACTTTCTCCTCCCCCTTTCTCTAATCATCCTCCTGTTTTCAAAAACATTTTAACTTCTAATTTCTTCTCTCTCTTATTTATGAAACCACTATCCATACTTCACTTTCTTCCCTTTTACCTCTCTCCTGACTTTAATCAGATAACAGCTAAATATATCACAGTACTTCTCTTATTTTTGCAAAGTGTTTCATCTCTTAATTAGTGCTGTGTAGGACACAATGATGCAACAACAGCAAGGGTAACGAAGAAGAGTCATTTGAGGAGAAAAGCAACAAGTTACAATTATGACCTAAAGCCTTCTGCTCACAAGTTGTTAACTAATGTAAAACAATATCAATACTAATAGAAATTAACAATTGTGCAACACTGCTGTGAGGAAGGATGTCAGCACACAAATCTATATGTGAACACTTAATGTTAAGAACACTGACATTGTTTCAGTGTGAAGAACACTGATACTGTGTCAGTGACAAGTGACAGAGACAAGTAAAGTCTGAGCAGTTTCAAGATAAAATAAAGTAATAAAAACGGAGCAGCCAGTAACAATTTGATACTCCGTTTGACTGATATTCTGTTTGACTGTGCAAATACACTGTGTGCTGAAATGATAGCCTGCTTTATAATTCAAACTGAAGCATTGGATGCTGCTTTAAATGCTAAAATCTTTATAAAAACTCAGTAAAAAGTAAGGGATAAAAACACCATGAACTGATCCAGAATATATTATTAGCAGTCTTAAATCTATGAACAATTGTTTTATAGATCATCTCCAGACACATTTTCATATGGTGCAAAAGCTACATTGGGCATGCTGCAACCACTGATGGGGTCTAGTCTTGAACACTATAACTAGTAAATACAGCAACAAAAATGAAACAGATGGTGCAAAACATCACCTGAAAAATTTTAACTATTATGTGTAAACTTAAAAAAAAATGTTGTCTTCGTTAAGATAATGTCAGTTCAGAAGAATACTAAGATTGTTAATAAGGACTTTCCGACTTCAGTAAACTACAAATACTCTTTTCCAATATGTTGCTACATCAGCCACTTGGAGCATAACCTAACATACTTGTGTCTTAAAGTCACAACTGACAGAAATATTTCACAATTAGGGACCATGGTTGTGATGGTATCACACTAGCCATGATGCCTGTCAACATGTGGATGTTCAGATTCGGTTTGCCACAGTAGCTGGTGTTGCACAGTGTTCTGGCATAGACCAATACAAAAACCACCATTGTTTAATTTTTTATCAAAATAGTTGGATGGTGGGCTTTGCATTGTAGACTGAAAGTGACTGCTCCATCGAGCAGCAGCAGCAGAATCACAGAACAGAGTAGCAGGGGTCAGTTTTCAGTCACCTTACTGATGACATTTGGGAGATTTGATCAGCAAGATGAAAGCAGAAGATTTGGTTTCAAAGCACAAAGCAAAAGTGCTTACATGGTAATATTTAATATTTAAATACAATGCTAAAAGGTAAACTGATAACAGAAGTAAGGAAAAGGGAATTAGTATTGGAATTGATGGTGTGCTGCCTGTTGATTGTAGCTCTTCATCTAACAGCTCACTGTGGCTGCTTCTTCAGCTCCGTCACTCCCTGCAATATTTAATCTGCCTCTAAACGCTAAATGCTAAATGCTAAAAAAACACCCTTTGTCTTGTTTTCTAGAAGCATTTTAAAAAAACAAAATGAAAAATTAAATTAAATAATTAATATGTGTAAAACCAGAGGCAACGCAGATATTAAAATCAATTGCACCTGTGACAACAACGACAACACTGAAAATATCTTTTTTTATTAAATACATAATTATAATTGAAACGAATAAAAATAATTAGGGAAGGAGGAAGAGGAGATATGGGTTGGTATACAAAGAGTTCATTCTGTGTTGAGGTACTCCAAAAGGTTGCCACACCTTGTAATGATTTTTTAGTGAATTTTGGCCATGGTATCTCTGTGTTATTACATCTTTTACCCACTGAGCATGTCATTGTGGGATCCTATCCTACGATTTTTGATGAATAAAGTGATAGGCCACAGGGTATGCAAAAGCTTGGAGTCCGATAGGCTACTTGTGAGAAACAGTCAAGTTTATTAACTGATCATTGCTGGCATCTTTACTCCACTTTTTGTTGTGCTTCAAGAGTTGATCATTACTTAAGTGTATGCAAGAGAGACAATAAAAACAAACACAACGGTCAGTTTTCATTTTGAGAATTTAGGTGGCTTGAATGATTCTTGACGTCAACTCATGCACCCAGAAACATAAAAGAAAACACTCCACCTTAAAATTTCCCTTAGCTGTCAAGTAGCGGTTATAGACTGAATGATAGCAGTACAGTGAATTTTCTCCAGTCTGTTTAACTTCTGTTGTAAAGATGAAAAGGCAGCATCAGATCATCATGTTGAGACTCAGCATTATAAAACTATTCATAAAGCATTTGATTGTGTCTGATTGTGTCAGGTGACTGATATTACCTACATAACCTTATCATAGCAGGAGCAGTGGTGGGTGCGTGCACACATGCGCATACATCATAGGCACACTTCAGTACTAATAAAAATAGCACCAGACCCCTGCTGGCAACATGGCGCAAACAGATAAAGAGAGAAAGAAAGCCAAATTTTTCAGATGCTTGGTGTAGATTTTATTAGGTACTATGGAAAGATCGGAACCACTATAATATTGATGAATGCTGCAATGTTTATGTTTCCTTCTGCAAACTCTTTACACACTCCCCCAGTCCCTCACTGCACTCACACTACTCCAGGGCCAACTGATATTTGCAGCAGCCCAAATTTTGAGTAAACACTCAACTTTAGCATCAGACCAACAACACTTTGCCGCTGTTATTTTAAATGGCTGTCAGTAAGAACACTCCCATTGATTACACTTCACTTTGTGATCAATTGTGCTTGTACATGCAACTGTACTGTGCTGAAGTCCACCTCTTTCAACTGTGCCAGGGCCAAGGAAGTGTTCCATGCTTGAGCACAGTATGGAGCACTCACACTAGTTAAATAAACTGGACTTTGGTGGTCAAACATGCTTCAGTACAGTACTGATTGCCTAGTGCCAGTGTGCCCTAAGACATACTGGCAGCTACTCTATTCAATATTGTTGCATACAATTCCTGATCTATGAACTTGAGCAGGCCACTGCTTGACAACAGTTGGCATGTGTTGGTCATAACCACAGTCCCAAACCATGGCAAAAGCTCTGCTGTTCTAGTGCACATATGCATAGGATGGGACCAGTCTTAGACAAAGATAAACACACATAGATGGGACAATTTGGGAAATTTGTAACTGACTAGCTGGAGTAACCAAAAAATTCCACCACGCAAGACTGAATCATAGCCGATAGGGTTAATCATGCCCACTCAACCTAGAAAGATGCATTGCTGTGTTTTAAAGGTGTCCAAAAAGGAGCTCTCCACTCTTCTCCATGGACAATATGAAGCAAGCCTATTTTTGACTTCAGCATCAAGTTACATAGAGCAGATTGAGCTGGGCAGAAAGTCAAAAACAGAAATGGCATAAAGAAGCCCGTTAAATTTCAAATTTAAACACCCCCTAAAGACTACCCAACACATCACTAAACAGACTTACTAAAGAGAAATAATTTAACTAGCAGCCTATTTTCACACTTTGGAAGCATAAAAAACATGTAAGAAAATAACAAAATAAATGAATTCTGAGCAAATCCCCAGGAAAAATGCTTAACATTAAAACGTTCCTAATGAGAATGTAGGATGAAACAAAGCACGTAGGAATAAAAAAACAAAACCTTATTAGAGATGTAACTTGCCCTCTGGAATCATGGGGTTACACCATGTCTGCCCACGAGGGCTACCGTGAGCAGTGCATGTTGTCACAGTTTCTTCTTGTGTAGCATTAAGGGACTAAAACTTGCTTTTCATTGTGCAACACTATGTTGGTGCAAAGCAGCGACTTGTTCTTCTGTAAATGTCCAAGTATGATGCATTCAAACACAATACTGACCGTAGGTCACTTGTGTTAGTGCTCAGAGCTAGCTGTGCGATATGCATAAAAAATAACATCTTGATATTTTTGTGGATTGTTCGATAATGATAACTAATGATATTTTGCATTCCTCAAAAAAATGCAGTCATGTGGTGAATGGACTGTACTTATATAGTACTTTTCTGATCTTTCGACTACTTAAAGCGCTTTACAACACAAGTCAGAATTCATCCATTCTCACACACTAATGCCAGGAGGCGTCTTTAAAAGTGTCATCCTACACATCAGGAAGTCATACATACATTCACATGCTGCTGGCAAAGCCACCAAGAATGATAAGGGTTCAGTATCTTGCTCAAAGATACTTTGACATGAAGAATGGAGGAGGTGGTGATCAAATCCACGGACCTTTTGGTCAGTTTTTGTCAGTAAACGACTTGCTCTACCTCCTGAGCTACAGCTGCCTCTGTACCTCAGGAGGTGGCGTGTGTGCTTTGTTTCCTATTGCTGTTTGTTGACTCATCTTTAACTTCAGCCATGCAAGCAGCTATGTTAGCTCGACTTGTTGTATTACGTTAACATAAACTCACTTTTTCAAGAGGTTCAATTAAATAACTACTTACCAGTAACTTTTTCTGTAAAACTAGGTGAATGGCTTGGTAGATAAGAAACAATTCTCAGTCATAGGATCTACCTAAACAAAACTCACTGGACTGTACTTTCCTGCTAATTTCCAAAACAAAAAAGGACCAGATAGACAAAAGCTTAACTGTACTACAAGCAGTGCAGTAACACATGAAGTAATCAATCATAGCACTGGCAGATCACATGGCAGAGAGGAAGAACCATACAGAATACAGCTACATAGGGACAGAAATAACCCATCACCATCACAGCAAAATTAGTCCATCAATGTGCCAAACTACACTGCAGAAAACTAACCTACATGAGGACTACACATCTAATAATATAGGAGGGATAACACTTAACAGAACAGTGCCTGGAAGTGACTGAGGTTTGAGTCCTGATTAGAGCCCCTCTTCATCGATAATTATTCTGAACTATCACAGATAAGCATATATTACATTTTTAATTATAGGATGCATTTCTACTCTAAGATATAGCTCAATTTGACTTTTGTTTTTTTGTTTTCTTTTTTATGTAATTTAACACAAGTAGCATCCTCTCAGTGTATGCGTGATTTAGTTGAGCGTCCAAGCAATGTCATAACTCTTTGTCTATTTTGGCAGTTAGGCAATAATATGGTGGCTTTACTTTGGTCTGCAGAGGCTGCTGCTTTCACCCACTGACAAACTATAACTTGCATATTTACTGCTAAACTGACAACTCACCATAATCTTTTCCAATACTACACTGATTCTTAATCTCTTTCACTCCCTCTTTTGCTCAACTACATGCTCACTATACAGTGTTTTTCAACCACTGTGCCGTGCGGCAGCACGCTAGAGTGCCTTGAGAGATCATCTGTCTGTGCTGTCTAGTGACTAGACAGCACAGACACTCGACAATGGCATATTATTTGCAGATAACAATTAATTTGTTTTCAAAGAACGTTTTTAGACCAATTAGGTGAAATTTGATCATTTTCCATGGCACAGTGGTTGAAAAACACTGCACTATGCACTTAAAGCTAACTAAAAACTCATAACAGAGGATATTTTAGGAAGAGTGTACATCACCTTTTATTTGCTCAGTTTGTTTATTTGGGTCGAGTGAGTAAAAGAAGGGGTAACTTGGCTATTTACAAAATCTTTCTGGTTTAGGATTGATTTCTTGTTTTGTGCAAGTAGTCAGTGTCCTTCAGCATATCACTTCACCAACTCAATTTGTTTTGAACACCGACCAAGGTGAAGCAAAACAGGTACCTTCACACAGATGCTATCCACCATGGAAAAGAAAAAAAGGAAAAAGAAAAAAAAGAGTAAGCACAGTTTAGTCTAGCCAAGCCATACCATGCAGTGGAAAAGACCTAATAGAAAACTCTTTCAAGTGCTTCACAAGAGGAAACTAGAAAATGAAAAAATAAAAATTCAAATTGAAAACATCAGCAAACCTAGTCAAATAAGATACTCTCCCTGATAAAACTAAATTCTTACTTCTCTGGGCAGGTCCATGTAGAGCCTCTGGGCCTTGAAGCTGTAATCTCAGACCACTTAGCTTTAATCCTTGACTCTATAACAGATGAAGAGCTCTGCACAGGTACATATGGTGTTGTAAGGTCTGCATTAAAGCATGGAGTCAGATCATGAAGCCATAAAGCTAATCAGTGAGATGTTAAAATATATCTTTCTGTGTACAAGAAGCTAGTATAAAGAGGCTCAAACAAGACGTGGTCAAACTCCTTTAGCTCTGATTAAAGGCCTAAATGGTGAGCCCTATACAATCTGCAAGATCTTAAGTCTTGTGATTGACAGTCATTATATAAAGGCATTTTAGACTAATCAGCAAGCTTAATATGTTGCCACAGGTAACCAGTAGATGGCAGGATCTGTTTACTGATGTGGTATGAAAAGACAATAATAGAGTAAAGGTCAGATTTCCACTGACCTATCTGAAAAATACTTAGAATACCCATTGCAGCCTGTGGGTGGAAAAAGGCGGTTTAAGTGGAAACAAAGATGGTTGTCGTTGCCTGAAGAGATCATATTGTTGCCATTGTATCAATGTCATGGGTTGATGATGACGATGATAATAATGATAATAATGACAATAATAATAATGATAATAATGATAATAAAAATAACAACAAAAACAACAATAATAATAATAAACAGTCTGGAAAAATTACACAGCTAAACAGATTTATTAGTAAGTGACAGTGACAGTACCATGATTAGGTGAGAAACGGGCATCATTGAAAGGCTCAGCTGTTCACAAGCAAAGATGTGGTAAAGTTCATATCTTTATGAAACACACAACTGTATAAGGATATCGGTACATGGGTTTGAAACATATCCTAAAATCACTCTTTGAAAGGCATTTTTCAAACTTTTTGGAATCAAGGTTGCAAATCATTATTGATAACATATCCCAAAATAAGAATTCATTAAGAAAAAATATTTGTCCAAAAGTGACTCTTTATCAGTGCGCTAACCTTTGTAACTGCTTTTTGTTTTCAACTCACCAACTTCACACTAGAAACTGCACTTGTTTGGGTCTATGGCAAACGCATCCACCAAGAGTGAAGTTGATCACATAAACAGTGATTGAGAAAAACAACAGACAGACTGTTAGACAAAGATTCCTTCCTTAACATCTGGATTGTTTCAAGTGTTTCACAAATCAAGGGAGAACAATACTGATTATAAAGGACCTGTACAACAAAAAACATAGAAAACCCGGGCTAATACCAGTGACATTTATTGTCAGTAAGAGTCACTTATAAGTACTAGGGAGGGTCACACATGTGGCAAGTTTCTTAAAGTTCCATAGTTTCATACTATTAAAAGTGAGAAATATCTGGCAGCAAGTGCCAAATTAAAGTCAACTATATTGCTAGCTTACAAGAAGGAAACACAACATAAGTCCTACTGAAAACTAAACTGGAAGTTGCATAATCTAACTTCAGAGGATAATATGAGTGTAGTTTGCAAAGCTTTTAGAGTAAATAAAACTAACTTAAGTGGCTTGTAGTCCTCAATCAGCACATTCAGACTGGTAGGCTGATCCAGATACTAATTCTTGAAAGATTAAATAAGAAGATTCTTTTGCCAGAAAGCTAGTTACATATATAACTACACACACACACAGTCATTTTTCAATGATCGTAAAAGAAATCATACATGTTTTGAGTAGCACAAGCATCTTGTTTTTTGCTTTTTCATGCAGAGTTCAATATTGTCAAAGATCTGTTAAGATAAAAATGTAAACTGTAGAAAATGGGATCTCAGTACATAGCAGTCTGCTGATTCCTCTAATACTAAGTGTTAGGGTTGTTTAAATTCTTATATCAGCATCAGAAATGCCACTGATACTGCCAAAAATGGATCAGTGTCCATGAGTACTTGAGTCCATGCACATATTAGTAACAGCACCCAGTTAGCTCGGCTATCTTTGCTTAATGTCACACACCGCACACACAACACAAGAAGTTGCACTGTGCTGCCATTGGCAGCTACTGTTTTAGAGCAGCGAAGGAGCAACCATTTCACACTAGCAATATATCAGCTATTTGGCAATATTTAAGTCTGGATAAACATACCAGTGAGACAGTAACACCTACAAATAAAGAAATAATTTAATTTAGGTCGCTATCGCACTGCTTTTTTATATTGTTCTATTTGAAAATTTAAATATCTTTTTCGTTTACAAAGTTGTGACTGTACTTTAAGTTCTTTTTCAGTTGTGACATACTGTCAAAACAGATATTAAAATTGTTCTACTTCACTCATTCTCTACGTAATTGTTCATGTTCATGATGAAGGGATAAACCTGAGCCAGTCCCAATAACAATGCTATTAATTCTATCTATCTATCTATCTATCTATCTATCTATCTATCTATCTATCTATCTATCTATCTATCTATCGTCTGTCTGTCCCTCTCTCTCTCTCTCTCTCTCTCTCTCTCTCTCTCTCTCTCTCTCTCTCTATATATATATATATATATATATATATA
>JAPZDZ010000025.1:26814803-26835129 GCA_029783805.1 Acanthurus tennentii | reverse complement strand
TTATACTGTCCAGATACTCTCCAATCATGTGGTATTTAAGACTGGACGTGCTCCGGTGGTAACTTAGTTCACATTTAAAATAAATACATATTACTTTTGTTTTGTTCAGAGAACCATCGGGCAAGACTTTAAAGCTAAACTTTCTAAACTTTAAAAGTCCCATTTCTGTATCCATTTCTGCTTTGTAACCGTTTGCAATGTTATTTTAGCGCCACTTCCAGAAACTACGGGAACTGGCAAGGCACAGACCGTGCATGCGTTACTCGTGCATTAAAAAAATTAGTGCCGTTAAAAGGAGTTTGAGTTAAGGTGTTATTAACGCATTAACTTTGACAGCCCTTGTACTTATAATTCAAATTAAAACTATTTTACCTCACATTTTCTAAACTAACACATTTTTTTAAAAAGTACTACTTTTAATAACTAATATCTTGACAACACTGGCCAACTCAGTACTTTCTGTGGTTTTACAGTACATTCATGGGAAAGCACATGCAAGAGGCTTTTGGTTTAAATAAACAGTTGCTTTACATGTAAAAAAGTTGTAAGTAGTAAAGTTAAGTTAATCTAACACTATATTGAGGAAAAGCGGCATCAGAATGCGCTACAGGGGTCACTTCAAAAACAAACATTTTTAAACAGTATGGCACTGCAGTCTAAGAACAAGCACTGTATGCTTGTAGGAGAAGCTGATGACAATCACTAAGTCAGCCTAACGAGCTTTTGATATACAATATGAGGCATGGAGGGGCAACAACGAACATTCTTCATTAAACAGTGAGTATTTCGATACCTAAAGATTAACACAGATCTGTAATCCACTTATGTAAATCCAGACAGGGCAAGGCTTCAGCTACAGCGAGTAGAGCTGAACTGGTATTCTATGAGTCACTGCAAAGAACATTTATTAGTCAATAGTCACTCTGGAACTACTTGATAATTGCAAAGCATTGATTTGGTCTGCAGTACAGCACTCTATATTTTGTAGTTGTGTACATAATGACAGGTGACAGTTACATATGAGTCAGTCGTAACTGCCCTCCATGAACATTTGTTTTTCAACTCTGTAAACCAGGTATGCAGATCATCACAAAGTTTCTTCACTTTTACAGTGATGTGTTCCCTCGATAGGATGGTAAATCAATTTTTTAGCTATCATTTTTGAGATAGAGGCTATTATTTGCTTTTGCATGTCTATCATCAAACTTACTTCATCTGGTGTTGATCAGTGGGTGGGCCCCCTATTTCTGCGGAGTGCTTCACTCTCAAATTACTGTGCAAAGTTTTTGCTAATATGCTAGTTTGCCTGGCAGAGTTTACAATGCACCTCATTTAGTTCAGTTTTTTATAAGTTGTTTGACACAAAACTTTTTGATGGCTGTAGTAGTGCCTGCATATCTCTCCTGCCTATCAAGTGATATGCAACTGATCTCACAGTGCTGCCCCAGTTAAGAAAAGAATGTGCCACACTTTATACAGACACCTGGTAATTAAGCAATACTATAATCTACATTAAATTGCATTATTACAACATCAAAGCTTCATTAATTAAAAAAAAATCAAAGTAGTGTTTTTTTGTTTTATATTTTATTATCTTGGACCTGCTAACCACTTTTGGACTTTGGCTGACCTGTTAGAAACCACTTAACCACTGACAAAGATTATTACACAAAGACTCACACAAAAGTGATCACATATTTGTGTGACGGCAACAACAGCATCTCATCAGGGTAAAGTTCTGATGTTTCTGCATAGATATCATCCTCACAATCTGTCCTTTAGCTCAGTGTCTCCAGCTTACATGCACAAACTGACAAACTATCCTCCAACCATGATGGTGTTTCATGCAGCAATGTGGCTAAAAAAAAAGAAGCTTTAGGACAGAGTGACACCGTGTGGGCTCATACAATGCTGACTGAAAAGCAAACTATTTCACACATGCATTATAAAACATTAATGTTTTTTTCCACTCAGTGCTGACACATTCAGAGACGCATACAGTGCCAGTGCAGCATGCTCATACTGTGTAATGTGAAGTATACTGATATACATGCACACACACCACCATTATGACATTAACTTAACAAAGCAAGCTCTGTAATTTGCAGACAGAAACAAAAATAAGCAACATACTTTACTGACTACTGACAAACTACACACAGATAGAAAAAAATATTCACACACACATTAACAAAAGAAACAAGAGAATCAACACACAGACTTCTATGACAGTAAACTTACACACTCATGTGGCTATACTATGAAATAAGGATGTGATAAGTTGACACTGTTTAATCAATGTGGTTGTGTTAGTGTTTGTGTGTGTGTGTCTACTGACTCTTGCTCTTGCGCAGCAGGGCAGAGGTGATCCATGGTTCTGATTGGACCATTCTGCATTCTGCACTCGGCATGGTCTTGTCCTCCACGGATGATGATGTGATCACCATGGAAATGCCTGGCAATTGTTCAATCCAGCACGGAAATATTGTCAATCAGGACACTCATTCACTCATTCGAGGAACTGGTGGGGGTTTAAGTATCTGTCATCAGACGTCCTCTCAATTCTAGAGTCCTCTTCAACTGTTTGCATCCAACCAAATCAATTAATCCCCTAATAGTGAAAAACTGACCAACAATCAAAAGGCACCGTCTTCTCTGGCTTGTTTCTATTTTTTTTTATGTTGTGACTGTGGTTTTTAAGGCAACCAATTGGTGTACAGGCAGCTTGTCTCTCTGGAGTAAAAATATAGAAGATGTGACCTCTGTCGTCTTTAAAGTTACGGTTATAGACATAGATCTCTCATTCTACATATATATTTTGTCTCTATCTAGGTCTAGGGAGTGAGGGGGGTAAAGTATTTGGTTAGTCAGGCTAGCTTTTTGTAGTGTTGGTCTTGGCAGTTTCATGCGTTCTTTCTTTGTGCTGGAGGTTTGCACTGCTCCAGATCGCTGGTGACTAGTATCTTAATGTAGTCAAAAGTAAACTTTTCTTCCATAGAAAGTTAACAAGTGGCTTCTCTAAAAGTTTAAGCTAAATGTCAGAGGGGTAAAGGCATACACTAAACTTGCTTATACTAGTTTTTCTTTAGACATCTTATTACATAAGTATAAGTCCAATGCTAGGTCAAAGGTGTAAGGTGAAGCTAGTATACCAGAGTTACTGAAACTCCAAGGTAAGTATGGTTTCAATAGATCTCATGTCATTCAACAGAAGAAGTTGAGCAATTTTTCTTTTTCATCAAGACTACATGTGAAAAACATTAACTAGCTGTAAGTCAAGTCTGTGCCAACCAGGCTCACCCAGCATTCTGCCATGTGGGCTGAGTGAGGCAGTGTAATAGAAGGGGTGGAAAAGAAGGAGGTGGAGGGGAGTTGGGTTTCAAGCTGTGTTTTTACCCCATCCCTTAAAACGAAAATAGTCCAATTACTAGCACTTTCTGGGAGAACTCTTCACTGAACAGTGTAGGACCCTGTAGAGAGGTTTTATTGCTCAGATTAATCAAGTGAGACACAGCCCTCCACAGGCGATGTCACAGAACCTACATAGCCAGATCTCCACGAAGTCACTCAGCTCCCCTTAACTTGTCTATAACAGATGGTGGCTTGTCTCTGCTGGGCCGAGAACGGGCACTTTTAAAAATCAAGACTACACTGTATTTCCCATGCACTATGTGGGGTGTCTCTGCTACAAGCAGTTCCACAGTTACATGTAAACAAAACGGTCCACTGCAACGTGTTGATTTCACAGAGAGGCTTGTTCCAGAGAAAGTTCCTCTAACAGGGTATCCACACTCACGGCCAAAAGGACTGTATGCAGGAACAAAGGAATGTACCTTTACAAGCAGGGACACTGCATCTCAATTGCACACTTATTTTCCTGGGGAGTAAAATGTTATCTGGGGTTAGATGCCAAATGTTTCCCTTGCTGAAGAGATACACAGGGCATACCACTGACGGCCTGCACTGTACCTCCAAACTACGATATTTCTTCTTGTTTACCAAAGCGTTAACTTGATCCACGAGGATGTCAGCATGTGAGATAATCACACTTGAATTAAATCACAAACAACGCCTCAACTGTAACGAACCACAACTTGACACTTGTTTCGAAGTGCATCGAAGAAACCAAATCCAGTGAAACTCCCGAGTTGCTGACAGACGCTTTAGATAGCTTCTTGACGAACCTCTTTTTCAGGCTTTAATTTCCTCCTTTCATTCGTCCGTCTCAGACTTTGAGTTTTTTATTCCCTCAAGATGGAAACCTTCACAAGGGCACTTTCGACTCATTTTCTTGCCTGTTTCCTTTTCCGTGCTTCTCCGTTAGACGAAAACTGTGCTTCCCTCCCACACGACTCCACCACCCTGCCACGGGGACTATACCATATGCCTGTGGCAGGGGTCCGAGCTGGTCTGTCTGGCGCAGCCTCACATAGTACTGGTAAAACCAGAACAGATATACACACAGAAAGAAAAAATGTCATGATCTACGTTTCCCAAGGAATCACAATTCAACCACCTCTCTGGCTGATAGAATTTTATGGAACGTTTTTTGAGTAAGTAAGATAGTACAAGCAACCTTCCATCTGACCACAGTAGTCTGTTCCAAGCAGACCGCTCCTGTCCTGTCCATTTATAGTAACAGCAGGATACTGGAACTTTATATACACGCATGCACAGACAACCTTTACTTAAACTACTGATACAATTTAATGGACACAGCTCAGACAAAAAACAGTAAGATGCACCGGCTACTTTTCAACAGCTTTCCATAAGTTCAAACATGAATTTTACTAAAATAATGGTCTACAACCTGAAAGAATAACACTAAATACATAAAAAAACATTTTTGTAGCGTCCACAAGATATTTAGGTACAACATTAAATACAGTTTAGATCTAATACGGCCAAAACATATTTTTATCTGCTTAAAACAAGCTATGCAATGTTATATGTTAGACCCCGGCTGGAAGAAGGGGGAGGAGAGAGAAGAGACAGAGAGCTCTATTGATAAATTCTATTCAAATTCGAAAAAAATATTTTTTAGTAGACAAAGTTTAAAGGTATTGATATAACATTTTATGTTACTGGCAAGCATGACAGACCTGAATTAAAAGAAGGGGATGGGTATTAATACTGCTACCATGTAACCTAGAAAGGGTTACTTCATTTAGTCTTTCTTAATGGCTCAACTTCTCTGTACTCGGGTATACGAAGCCTTTACCCTCACTCAGCAGGCACCCTCTACAGGCTCTGTTGCTACCCAACGCTGTGGCAGCTGCAACGCCATTGGATACATTAAGTCACATTCCTGACTGCAATTGGGTAGCGGACGCATCGGTGGGAGGGGTGTTCAGCTTAGTTTCTCAGTGTCTCTTCAAACGGCGCGAGGCAGGAGTGACGCGGAAATAGTTTGAAGATGTCAGGTAGAACGAAAAGAGGGAGGGGGAGACTGTGGGGGTTGACATACAGCAGGGGAGCGGAGGAGAGAGCGCGGCTAAAGACTTCCAAAAGCACACGGTCACTGAATGACTCTCTACAGCTGAGATGTGTGACTTGTCCTCACAACCCCTGCCAAAGCTAAAAGTTGTTGCTGTTGCTATCCGAGCATTCCAGCTAAATCAGGCACAATGCTGCCTGGGAACAGCTCAGCACACAAACAGTGTCATAAAGCAGCTGACAGCCCCTTAAAGGAAAATTCACCCTCAAACAGGTCTCAAAATACGCTGAGAAATCTGTGTCACTTGAGTTGTTTTCTTTAAGTTACTTTAAAATTCGAGGTTTGCATTTTAATTATCTGGTAAATGTAGTATTTGATTTAAAAAATGAAGGTAAAAGTCTTCTGAGGCCTGCCTACTGTAAATACTTATTGAACATGGTACGGTCACCCCTGGTAATGTTGCAGTAATTGTTTGGACAGGACTGAAACAATACACCTTAAACAAGACAAGTTCTTTTATTGACTTGACTAATTTTGATTGCTACAATGTGCATCTTGATTGCCAAATAATATCATTGAGCTATTCTTTAAACTGTTCAATGTCTTTTGTTACCTAATGTAATACAGTATATTTAAGTACACTATTTGTGTACATAAATCCCCATAATGGTCAAGTTGCAGTAAAAACAAATTTGATCGAAATTCAGACACTTGTAATTAATAAAACTTTAATATATTGTCAGATTTTTTTAGATGGTAAAACGAAGTTAAGTTCTAAAGGCAAACAGTAGTGGAGTCACTGAATTCTGGGTTTGTAGTGTCTCTTTGATTTTAGTCTCTGCTGCCTGTCTGTGCAACCTCAAGGCTCCAGAGCCCATGGTTCAAATAACTGTACTCCCACACATTGAAAAACAGCTGACCATCGTGTAAACTGGTCACAGCTTAAAATAGGATAGCATGGCCTACTAACATGTTATTATTGTAAAGCTTGCATTGAAATGATCTTTATCTCAGATATGTAACAAAAAGCAGGAGTTGTTAGCAATATGACACAGCAGCAATGTACATAAAGTGGTAATCACATGTAAATGTATCACTACAGGTGACCTGCTTCAAAAATGCAGAATGAGGTGTCTGGGTCTGAGTGGGAGCCTAGAAGATGTTGCAAAGGAGAAGTAAATTGCACACTTACTGTTCAATAGGAAAAACAAAGATAGTGTCTCATTTTTAGTAGCTCTTTCTGTATTATTGCTCCTGTTGGGGCTCTACTTTGATCTAAATAAAACTGAACTTGTTTGTTAAAAGGTTTGAAAACAGTGCTGGGTGCAAATGCCAGTGTAGTTGCTGGATCTAAAGTCATCCACACCAGATGCTTGATACCACTTTTACAGGGAAAAACTGGGTATTTCCTGGATTTTTTTTTTGGGTGTGTGTGTGTATGTATGTGTGTGTGTGTGTGTGTGTGTGTGTGTGTGTGTGTGTCCTTAACAACTTCTATTTCTCAAAAATCATCTCTTATCCATTTTAATTAAAAAAGTATAAGTTGCATCTCTTGCATCACAATTAACTCTATGACTGCTTATGAATCTGGCCCAAACATTTTATTTAGTTTTTTTAAAATACATTTAAGTTCATTCTCAGTGCTTCTTTGAATAAAATGTGCTTATCTTCCAATCCAACCAAAAGGTTTCTGAGTTTAAAATAGATACACCGCAGTTCAGCTTCATGTATGAAGAGAATTTCTACGCTATAGGTATATGCCTTCCTCATACTGACTGTATATGAACCAGCATGTATACATTAAGAATTATCTTATTATTGGTATTTTTACCTGATGGACTAGATAGCCATTAGACTGTGGGCATGGACACTGATTTGGACTTCAGTCAAATGTATATTTGTCCATGCACAAGCATGCCATCTGATTCACAATCACCAGGAATCAGAAAGTGGCTTTGCATCCAAACATAAAGAAAAACAAAGAAATTTATACATGAAGTGTTCTGAATTTCTTCTCTCCCAGCTATGCATACCCCACTATTATCTTGCCTCCACAATTAGAGACCTCTGAGCAACAGGTGAGCAAGTATGTGTGCTTGTGCCAGGAATGACAAGACATTTATATAGTGCAAAACTATATAATGGCTAGCTATCAAAATGACTATATTGTTTAGTAGACTGTTAAGTAGTGATACAGTATGTTGCATTGGCAGAGAAGTAGCTTCGGCAGACAGTGGACTAAAACAGGCTGTGGCATTATGTGCAGTAGTTTCCTGTTGCTGCTAAGCATATTTGCCTTGTCTGTTGAAAGCTCAGTCACACTTAAAAGAGCTGTGGCTATATTATTCAATATGTGAAAAGACGTTAGTAATTCTCTCATATAGTTACTGACTGTCTCCCACTAAGTTACATTTAGCTGTGCTAAGACTAGACAACGGAGATTACAACAGCAGTGAGAAGAGGCAAGCAGACTCTGAGACTCACGTGCCTTGCAGCAAAATTCCACCCGGCAACTATACACTGTACCATGGCAACAGCCCTGCCATTGGTCCCCGGTGCGTTTTCAAATGACCAATGGGATGGCCAGCCGCGGGTGATGCTTGTTGCTAGGTAAACATGATGCAGAGGAAAGATAGAGGTGCAGAATTACCATGCTGCTACTGCAGGGTGCTTTCAGTATGTAGTGGAGGAGCACTTCACACTCAGAGATACCCTTCTCACTTGGCGGTGCCAGAGAGACAGAAACAAAAAGAAGCAGGCATTACACAGGCAAAAAGGAATAACTAAAAAGGTTGAGCTAAAGCCTGTGGAAATGGTGTTGTCTATGATCTTTCTAATGTTCTACATGCCAAAATACCAATAATCTGCCCAAAGCTAACTAGAAGGAATAGTTTGAGTAAACACAAATGAGAATCCTCCTCCCAAATACATTGTCCAAACAAAGTGTTTTGATGTAATTCAACTGACACATTCAATTTCAATAAAAATTTGTAGAGCACAGTTTGAAATAATAATAGCACACCAATGTAAATAAATAAATAGATAATATTGACAATGGAGCAAAATTGTTTAGATAATGTGTTTGTTTAAGGGCACAGAGCAGCATTTTGTCAGATCAATACAAATAATTAAAATCATTCGTTCACTCAATCAATCAACGGGCAGGGTAAGTGCGGTGATACACAATGCTCAGTGTGGGTGATAGTATTACCATGCATGTCCATCCTTTGTCGTTGTTTCTGTAACTGCGATTTTGTTATGCAAAATTCCTGATTAGGAATTACTTGTGTCTACTAAATGTTTAGAAAACAAAACTATTTCAGATTGATTCCAGACTGGCTCTAATCAAGATAAACACTTATTTAATATTCAGTTCCAACTATAGGTTGCAGTTTATAAATCTGTACTTCCCATGACCTCATTTTGGGATCTTACAGTTCTCATCATCCCAGTAGCAGTTTCTCAAATTGTTATGTTACTCTAAGTATGGCTTGTTTTTGTCTTTCTGTTGATGAATATTGCTATATATTGTAAATTAAACATTTATCTCTGTATACACATGAAGCATAGTACATGCTAAGTATTATATTATATCCACGACGCCAATTTAAATGCCACTTTCATAAGACAACAGTGAGTAAGACCTCAGTTTACAAAAGTGAATTATCAAAATGACAAGTCTCATTTCATTTCTCATTCTCGTTTCATTTTAATATCTGCCAGACTGTGGCAACTTACTGACATCTGTGTCCCTGCAGTATCACAATTTACACACTTGAGTGTGTACAGTTTATAGTTATATAATTGTTCCACCCCAGTTTACTGTAACTGTGATGTGAACCTGCACACACATGACAACCTTCTGCTGAACAGGTTAGCAATCTATGAAAATTGTCTCCAAATGGATCAAAGCAGTGAGGCTGTCTACGAACTAGCAGCCACAAGGAACACATAACACATGAAACTGTTCATTTGCAAACTGAAAAAAAGGGCAGGTGTTAAAACAACTGACCAATTTTTATCAAAATTTACAGATACAAATCCTTACTCATGAAAAAAAAGTGGTAGTAAGACAGTGGCAGAATGTAAATGAGTCTATTTACTATGCAGCAGAGATGTGTTAGACTTTCTCCTTGTCTATCATGTTAATAAACAGGGTCATAGAAATTACATCATAATCTATTTTAACTCATCATTTTAATTTTTGTGTTAAACTGATATTATATCACCTATTTAACAGCATTTAATTAAAAAACAAATTGATAACAATATCATTTGTTAAACATATCAAACCTACAAACTGTGCAAGAGAGAAAAGAGATTCGAACTGTGGTGTCACTTTGTACTTTAACAAGACAGCACAAAGCAGATGATTTCATTTCTTTTAATAGTGACAGCACAGGTAATAAATTGGTACAAAGACATATTGAAGTCTTGCTAACAATATTTGGAAGTTACTTTTAAAATTCCCAATTAAACCCTTTATACATGAATGATCAGTGTCAGCCCTCAGCATGAATGATCTACCACCTTTTTTTCTTTTTTTAAATAACAGGAAAATTTTAAATCTGGTTTGCCTGTTACTCCTATTTAATCACAGTGCAAAAGCAAAACTGCCTTCTTAGTTACCATATGACTGGTTGCTGAAAAACAGCTTCTTACTCAAAAATATATTTTTTGAAACATACAAACAAATAAACTGCTTTGTGTTACTTAACTTCATCTACAAGGTAGTCTATGTTTTAATCTGTCAAAACGACAGACAGTCTTCAATTTTTTTAGTTATTACACAAAAAAATATACATCAACTGCAGAAAATATTAAATTAAAGTGACTCCTACTACGTAATATACAATATGTAAATCTTAAAGCTTGCGCCTTGTAAAGTTTTCAGTTTTTACAATGTTATACTTTTGACACGATTGACCACCATATTCTTCTGCAGAGACTGGAATATTCAGTTAGCATTAAAGGAACAGCATTAAGCTGGTTTAAGTCTTACTTATCAGATCCCTTTCATTTTATTCATGTTAATGACGAATCCTCCGTACACAGCAAAGTTAGTCACGGTGTTCCACAAGGCTCAGTGCTTGGGCCAATAGTATTCACCCTGTATATGTTTCCCCTAGGCAATATTATTAGAAAGCACTCAGTTAACTTTCACTGTTATGCAGATGATAGCCAAATATATCTTTCAATAGAGCCAGAGGAAACAAATCAATTAGCTAAACTTCAAGCTTGTCTTAAAGATGTTAAGACCTGGATGACCCGTAATTTTCTATTACTAAACTCAGATAAGACCGAAGTTATAGTACTTGGCCCTAAACAACATCGGATGAGACCCATAATATAGCTACTATAGCGGGTTTTACTTTAGCCTCCAGTACCACCGTTAGAAATCTGGGGGTTATTTTTGATCAGGATATGTCCTTTAACTTTCTTATTAAACAAATCTCAAGGACTGCCTTCTTTCATCTCTGTAACAGAGCAAAAATCAGGCATATCCTTTCCCAAAAAGATGCGGAAATATTAGTGCATGCATCTGCTACCTCCAGACTGGACTACTGCAACTCCTTACTATCGGGGTGCACCATAAAGTCTTTGAAGAGCCTACAATTGATCCAAAATGCTGCTGCACGTGTACTGACAAGAACTGGGATAAGAAATCACATTACTCCACCTACCTGCTACCTGTACAATCTAGAACAGAATTCAAAATCCTTCTTCTCACCTACAAAGCGCTTAACAACCAGGCACCATCTCATCTTAAAGAGCTCATAGTACCCTATTATCCGACTAGACCTTTAAGGTCTCAGGATGCAGACCTACTGGTGGTTCCAAAAATCTCCAAAATAGGCTTAAACCCTTTTTTTTTGATAAAGCTTATAGTTAGGGCTGGCTCAGGCTTGCCTTGGACCAGCCCCTAGTTATGCTGCTAAATAGGCTTAGGCTGCTGGGGGACTTCATGACCCACTGAGCTCCTCTCTTTCATCTCTCTCCCTATATGTTCTGCAATCATGCTCAATTCATGTCTTTTACTAACTTGCCACCTTCCCTGGAGTGTTTGTGCTTTCTCGTCTTGCAGATACCCATGGGCTGAGGTCACGCTGGGATTGCTGATCTTAGCTGTGCCTTCTGCTGTGGCTCTGCTTGATGCTCAGAACAACTGTTATTATTACTATTATTATTTTTATTATTATTATTATCATTATTACAAGCAATATTATTCTTGGTATTGGTATTGGTATTATTAATAGTATCATTATTACAAAACACTTACATATAGCTTACATCTAGCTTAGCATATAATTTTATCTTAGCTTTTGGCCTTGCCCCCCCCCCCCGGTGCGGTCAGATCCTGCGCACCTCTGAGTCTGGATCTGGCTGAGGTTTCTGCCTGTTAAAAGGACGTTTTTCCTCCCCACTGTTGTGCCAAGTGCTTGCTCATGTAGGAATTGCTTTCAATTGTTTGGTTCCTATAAATTTAAAATATAAATTTAATATAGAGTGTGGTCTTGACCTGCTCTATATGTAAAGTGTCTTGAGACAACAGACAATTTATGGAACTGTCCAAATTGGAGGGTCTGACTTGAAGACCCTCTTAATGTATTTATCGGTCAGGTGTGTAGTGATGTGTTAAAAAGACATGATTTAAATTTCTTCTGGTTAGCTGTATCTTTTTTCCATTCTTTACACCATGGTTTTGATGGAGTACATTGATTTAAAATCCAAAATAAAGGGAAGTATACGATAACCAACAGTTTGAAAGATTTAAGTTTTTTTAATAACGCTGACATTTGATTTCTAAATTGACATTTGATTTTTGTGATTTCCTATGCCATCTGGTGCATAACAACTGTCATTGGCAGGCTTGGTATCATCTAGTTTTCTTCCATGATCCTATCACTTGCAGGTCCTACTGTTTGACATACACATAGGAAGTACATAATGGAAGTCAAAACATTGGCATAGAAACTAGACTACCAATTAGCATTTGACAGTGTAATTGAAGAGCTATGCAGACCAACCTCTGCACAAATAAAAATGGTCACAATGGCTTTGACCACTTGTGTGTGCTACAGCATGCATTTAAAAAAATAGATCAGCCTTAGTACTAGTGATGGTTTCTCCCCAACTCAGTGTTGGTCATGCCTCCACCTTATTTCAGACTGCAATAAGTATTTGTACCAATTTTCCATGGTTTCTAGTTGAAGCCTTATACATTTGCTGATCTTCTGTTATCTACCACTACTATAAGATACAAATGCCACTGTGATGAAATTTTCTCATCATTTTACCATCTGTGTTACAGATTACATGTGCTTGATGGTTGGAAACATTTCTGTAACAAAATAGTTGGAGACCCAGCATAATCTGTGTTTCTTGCTTTGTTTTGGTAACCCCTGTCTTGTGTCTTTTGTCTACCCATTTCCTGGTGTGATTACCTTCCCCACCCTGATGTGTTTCAGCTGCGTTGATGGTCCCTCCTGTGTCTCATTAATCCAAGTGTGTATATCTCTGTATTTCCTCTTTGTCTTTGTCAGCCTGTTATCGTCCTCTGGCCCTGGGGGGTATACTATGATGCAAGATTAGTAGGTTAGTAAGGAATGTTGAGTCTAAAGGAAACATTTTCTGTGTTACGAAGGTTGCTCACTTTTAACCTGACGAGATCACCATGGTAACTTATGCGGCAAATTTAAATTCATGCTCTGGACCAGGTTATGTTCAGAGTTTCAACTTAAAACTGACTGAAAAGCCCATTTTTGACAGTGTTGATAGGTTTAAGAGGTGCCTTTGAAGTTTCTTGCTTAAAACACCACTTTGATCATGTGGAAAGGCATACCCATGTACCCCTCTGTTTCTTTACCTGTAGCTATATGCAATTGAGCTGATGTTGGTAATGCCTCTCTTGGGAAGTGCATGTGAATTTGGCCACAACCCTATGCTTACAGTGAGCGCTAAGTATAGCGCCTGGGTGCCAGCAACAATCTCAGTTTGTATTGGTGTCAAAACGTAACAGTCATTATAACAAATAAGACCTTCCCTCCTACTGCACACTCTGCCTATAAATGTGAACACAAGTTATTTTATTTTAACTTTTAGAATAAAACAAATTGTTTTTAAATGTGTTTTTATTGCAGATGCATTGCTAGCCTCCATGAGCACATCAATCGATATTATTTTATTATTTATATCTACTACTATATTATTTTATGTGTAAACTTTTGGAAGCAGGTGGCAAAATTGATTCATTTTGTGCGAGAGTAGGGTCACATGAAGCATTGCATCCCCCCTGTATGGGAAGGGTTTCATAGTCTTTGCATTTTTCTCATGCACTTTTTGCCTTTAGTTTTGTTTTATCAGCTTTAAAATAAAGCTCACTTTTTGTTTTTCTTTAGTGCATTTGTGTCCACTTTTGCGTGAACACATGGATATATCTAGCTATCTAAGCTATCTATTTATTTAGCTTATATCTACATAAAGCACATATTTGACCACAACAAGGTTACTCAGATCAGATGATCTCTCTTGACCCTCCTCAGGTCTGAAATGCCTTGCTCTCTGTGTGATCCTCGTGAGATGTCCTGCCATAACTCAAACCCATTTATCTTTGTCTGCCACAGGTGAAAGTCCTCACAACTAATGAATTTAAGCTACCCACCCCTCATGTATAATGTCAGTCATGAGTAAACTTCTTTTAGCCTGCTGAGACTATATCTATTTCTATTAGATATTAACCCCAAAATAATTTGCTAAAAATAGACGATGTTAACACTCAATGCCAGAGACCATCTTTGAACGCACGGATTGCAATTGTCCAAATGAACACAACCACCTATTCTCATGCACTTAAAGTCCACTGAGCTTCATAGAGATGAAGGAATGTGGTTGAAGGATAGTACATTTCAAAGTTTCAAAGCTTAGCTTCGCTTTTTTTTGTTACTAATACTGTCCCCAGAGGTCACAAATTAACTTCTATGTTTAAAAGAGAATGTTGTTCCACTGCTTATTGTGTCCAAGATGCGTAAATAAAAAATGTTACAACCTCAACTTAAGTTTTTCCTTTTTTTCAACTTGTTTTGTTCATTTGTCAAATCTGGCCATTAAGTTTTATAATTGTTTTTTTTTTTTAAGATTCTACACTGTAAATGTCCTTACTGCTTCTTTGCAAAGTATAAAGGATAAAGGATATCTGGATCAATAGCTAATAGAAGAGTGTTGATTTTAATAGGTATGTTGGTACACCTGTTGGTACACAGCAAAACCCAAACAATGGTGAAGAAAACCAGGAGCAAAGGCGGGGAGTTAAGTTTTCTTTAGAACAATCTAATGACTGGTGTGTAACCTATATGCTTAATCAATCAAAGCACACAAGATTAAATTACCTCATATGTATTTATTTACCGTTTACCATTTATAGCTTTGTAATAAATATAAAAACACTGAATCTGTCAGCATGTATGCATGCCCTGCACCAACCAGCCTGTCTGTAATTGGTAAGCAACTTATCCTTATTTCTCTCTGCTCTGCTTCATGTGTGTTTAACAACCACAGGGTCCTCAAAAGCTGGTCTATATGTGGTTATTGAGAGTGTTGGATGTGAACTACCTAATGTTACTGCAGATTGTGCTCAGCATTCAAATCATTTAAAATAATTGGTCTGCCTTATCATTTCTGTGTCACTGTTAAAAATATTCTGTAAATGACAAAAATTTTGTTGACGTGACCCCTGGATGGCGCCAGAGGAAGGTATCATCAAAGGTACTGCAATTTATCCTGTGGAGAACATCAAAGTCTGTACTGAAGGCCACGTTCATACAACCAGAGGTGGGAAGTAACTAAGTACAAATACTTCGTTACTGTACTTAGGTAAATTTTTTTAGGTATCTGTACTTTACTTGAGTATTTATTTTTTTGGCGACTTTTTACTTTTACTCCCTACATTTGAACACAAATACCTGTACTTTCTACTCCTTACACTGCAAGGAAAGAGAAAAGTGGAACGATTCACATGGTCTTTAGCGGCATAGCTCAGTGAGTAGGGCAGGTGTCCTCTGTACGAAAGTGGCGGTCTCCAGGCAAGTTTGATTCTGGCTCTGAGCAAAAAAAAAAAAAAGCGCTTTTGTTTTTTTCCTATCTGGAGTGGGATTCATTCTACGGGAGTGGGACAGGACAGGATTTTTTTCTCTGGGAGTGGGACGGGACAGGAGTGAAAATCCGCTCCCGTGTCATGCTCTAATGTCAACCACAGAGAGAGGGCGTTGAGCGAGTGTACGGTTTGTGGTACAGAGAAAAACACGAGCAGTGACATGGACGTAGAAAATGAACTAGGGAACATTGCCGACGACGACGGAACAGATCCGGTGAAGCTAGACATTCAGTTATCAAAAATGCATTGTGTATCATTGAAGTTAAAAATTCATTTTTACTTTTTACTTAAGTACATTTCAGAACCTGTACTTTCTTACTTTTACTTGAGTAAAGGAGTTGAATTAGTACTTTTACTTTTACCAGAGTCTTTTTTTCATCTCTGCATATAACCAATAGCTGTTGTAATAGTTTATGAAAAAAACAGAAATGTTATCCTTGTTGCATAGCTATACATAGGTTACATTACTTGACCAGCCGCCTCACCAGCTTTATTTAATGCCTTTGAACCATGATACAATTATGGCTGAAAGTGTCCACTCTATAAATCAGTTGAGTTGTACCAATATCACTTTTAAAGTGACAACAGTAAGGTCAGTTGACTGACAAGATGATGGCAGAGTAAAAGTGAGCAAACATGCATTTTGTAAAATATTTAGAATTAAAACTAAATGCTGATAAGGAGCCTGGTAACCAACTCCCTGTCTAACAGCTTACTGTGGCTGCTTCTTCTTGTTTCATTGGTCCCTGCTATATTTTAAATTAATATGCTGACAAGACATGCCAAAAATGTCCAATGTTCTGTATTGCAGGCAGAGTGTAGAGTAATGAAGGTAACTTTTAAAATTACTGTGCACCATTTTTTTCTGTGAATATAGTAGGGCTTTGATCTTAGATTATTTGTTACAGATTCAATTTCAAGAATGTATATATTAACAAAAAGTAACTGTTGAACTAAACATTTAAGTCAAAGTAATCAGTGCTGGGCCTGCACTTACTTGTCTTGTCATGTGAGTGATAGTTAAGATTGGCAGAATGATGTGATGTAAAATAGTGGTCAGAGTGTTTAGTGTTTCAAATGCTGATGTGGACATTAAAATGTATAGTGACAGATTAAGTAATATTTCAACAAAAACACTTGTGGGATTAACAGATATTGTAATGATGGATGTAACCTGATTATCTCAATACTTTTTGCATAAGTTCTGTTTGTAAGCTCCTCTACAGTTGCAATGTAAAGTTGTTAACAAGTTACTGCTATCTTAGAGTTAAGTTGCCCAGCTCACCAAGCAAAGGCTAAAATTGTTTATGCCCATTCTAAACTTTGAACATCCAGTTTGTGTCCATGCCAGTGTCAGCCAAACAGGCACAACAGACTTTCTGCACAGCAGCAGTTATCTTCAGTCTGAAGCAGTGATAAAACTGATGCCCAAAGTGACAACTTCATCGGCTAACAATTCAAAAATAAGTATGTAGCAATGGCAGCACATGCAAATGCAGTGGCTGGTAGCTTTTTTTCAAACTTGCTTTTATCTTTTTGCCTTTATCTAATCTTGCAGCTTTATTACTGACACGTGTGACCCGATAACTGAAACACACCTGTCAACACTGGAAAATGAAGTGCAGGGTTTAGATGATAAACAGCAGACTTAGCATGATAATTGTCCACAGCACCTTCTGACATCCTAGCCAGACCAGCCAGTCCAACCAGGTAGGACAGAAAAGACAGCCCAGATAACAGCAAGAACAAGGTTGGTCCTTGCTAAAAGGCTGTTGTACCTGCATCTTTGCCGAGAACTACCTGTGCCTCAACAGCTTGGATTAAGTTGTTGCACTCGACAGGCAGACTATGTTCTGAGCTGACAGAGCACAGAACGTTGGCAGGAAGAGGGGAACCATAATCTGATTTTTACATCAGTGATGTTTGGCTCAAGTGAGTTTAAGCTTCGATAGTGTTTCTCAGATGACAAACATTTTATTTGAAGATGCCAACCATATTATTATCACTCTCGTTACAACTGCTTTATTCCACCAGTCCTAAATTCAAAAAAGGTCAGTATTATTTCCTGGGTATATGGGTCTGTGTTTGAATGTATATAATGTATATATATGCCTGTGTGATATATATATTTCCACAGATGTATATGTATTTATATACATACATACACATATATAACTGTATATATTGCTCTTTTTATTGCATGAAAAGACTACAGACTTTCATGACATTGTGCAACCCTGTGCTGCAGAAGGATTAATAAATTACCTAGTACCTTGTTTTATATAAAGTTACCCTTAAACATAAATTACCTAGTATTTATAATGGCATTAACCTCACTTTGTATTATGAAACCAGCATGCAAAATGGTGATGCACATCCTTGCTTGACTTAACCAAAGTTCTATCTATAGTTTGTAAAACATCCCACATCCCATAAAAAGAAATGCATGCACCTCATGCATTAGCTTGTGTTAGCTGTCAATGGCAAGACCACAGGTGTACTAGTTTTTCATGTGTTGCACTGAATAGGTGTTTGAAATGTATTGTTTGTTTAAAAAATAGGAGTCTTAAATTACTATGGACAATAACATGTCAGTTCTATATTGGACATGACATATCCAACTAGAAACTTTGATTGAGTGTTTTTATGATAATTACATACCATCATTCTTTCTTAGGGGATCAGCCTTGAGGCTATTATGTATTAAAGCAAACTAAGAAACAAGGAAAAGTTTATGCAACTTGATTAACCAATCATTGGCCTACACCAGTGACCGAAAAAAGTTAACCCATGGATTAGAGTGGATGTTGGATCCCAATATATCATGTGGCATGTGGACGCTAAGTTAAAGTTCAGAACGATGTAAATCTACTTACAATCAATGTAAATGGTATAAATACTTCAATGTCATGTAGCAGTATTGTCTTATTGGACACTTGGGGCTAGCCAGCCATACTAATTCAACACAATAAACACTGTGTAATCTCCTAATCAAGGGTTTCAGGGTGTTTGTGACAGCACAGGCTTTTCTGTTTCTACTGTTCACATCATAGTACTGAGCTAATACAGTTGCAAGTTGATGTAAACTTTGCATTTGGCAAACATTTCCGTCAACCCATCATTTCTCCAAAGATCTATATACTTTTCCATACCCCTCATTTATTCCTAAAGATATCTTCACTATCTTTTTCTTGGCTGCTAGAAAGCATCTGCCTGATACAGTCATTGTGACACAGACATGCCATTTGAGTGTCAAAATAAAGGGTTTTCTTATACATGACAATGGGGACTAAAAAACTATTTTGCACAACTGAAACTGAATTACATAGAACTGACACACAGATCTTGATCTTGTCCCTCTTAGTTATTTTTTTTAGATTGAAAAGTCCTAAATTCCTTTACCTTTTTAGCACTGACTTAAGTTTACATTTGAAGAATACAAGAACTTGTAGAGAAGTGGCATGGCGGTAAGCACTGTTGCCTCACAGGGAGAAGATTCTAGGTTTGAACTCTGCCCTTCTGTGTTGGGTTTGTGTGTTCCCCCAGTGTCTGTGTGGGTCCCCTCTATTGCTCCAGCTTCCTCAAACAGTCTTAAGCCATGCAGAGGTTAGGCTCAAGAGAAACTCTATATTACCAGTAGGAGTGAGTGTGAGTATAAGGGTTTTCTTGTTTCTATTTGTTAGCCGTGTGATGAACTGGCAACCTATTCATTCAGCTTGCCTAATGTCTACTGACTCTAGCCTCTTGTGATCCTGCAAAGGATAAGCAGTTATAAATAAAGAATAAAAGGATGAACCGGTATGGGTTTACTGCAAACATGGTATGTAAATAATGTAAAAAAAAAAAGGAGTCCCTATAATTTATGATTTGAGTGACGCATATTCACTTGTCTAATGTCACTCACTAATCACTATACTGTCCACTATTAAGTGAGTTTGCCATTTTGTAATGCTGTCTGAATTGTTAGTGAGAATTACAAAGAATGGCAAAGTTAAAACTAATGTTAGATGGGCTAATGTTACCTTTTTTGTGTGTGTGTGCCCCAAGTAGTGACCATAACTTATCTTTTCAATTTTGCAATTGGGCTCTATATAAAAGTCACAACACAGCAAGTAAGAAGTAGTGAGTAAGTGGGTGATTTCAGACACAGCATGGCATATCAACTGATAGCAATCAGAGCAGACTTTGGTTCACAGCTACCACCAGCCTAAACCTGAAATTTTTATGAAGATCGAAATTAAATATCTTTAAGGATCTGTTAATCATGAAAAATCTTTGACCTCAAAATGTTTCCTAAATAGGGTTGGTTGATTCAATAGGTAAAATCATGCACCACCTGTAAAAGAAATACATAGTAAATAACAAAAACATGTAATTTAATTTTCTAACAAGCCAAGAAAACAAAGCTCAACCTAATGCTGCCACTGCCTAACTTGACATGGGTTTCATCATTTCAACCACATGTCCAGGACTTCACACTTTAACTGTGGTCAAGACTGGTGGGATCCAGCTTGATGTCAAGTTTTGCTGTGCTACAATTAAATATTTTAGTTCAACAATTAGCAGGGCTTGTATTATCCACAAAAACAAACATGAACAAAAAAACACATGCACTGAATGTTATTCACTTTACTTTAATTGTCCAAGTAATATCTACAGTAGGAGTAGGGCTGGGCGATATGACCTCAAATCAATATCACGATAAATTGGGCAGTTTTACCTCGATAACGATAAATGCA
>JAPZDZ010000025.1:26791388-26808776 GCA_029783805.1 Acanthurus tennentii | reverse complement strand
TAATAGGCCTGCACGATTCAGGAAAAAATATGAATCTTGATTTTTTAGCTTTGAATTGAAATCATGATTTTCTGCCATGATTTTTTTTCTATCTGGGCTTTCAGCAACATCCATTTTGCGTTCATTTGTTCACTGAGCTTTCCTTGCGATAAATGTTATTTTGGCAACGCCGCAGTCCCTCCTCAGAAACTTTCAACTCAATTATTTGATTCTGCATGCCGTGGATTGCGTGACCAAAAAGCCATTTGTCATAGGACAAGGGAGAAGCCTTGGAGCGCTTGTTTACAACTCTGACACATGCTGCTGGCTCTTGGAAAAAAAAATTGACTTAATTTAGAAATGAAGTCGCATGTAGAGGTGACTCTACATGGAGGTTCTAAAACAATTAATCAAGCAGGTCTAATCTATAATATTTCCAAACAACAGATGTCAAATTTCTTTTTAGAACAAGCACAACAGGATCAACTTCAACTGACGTTACTTCGTCTATGGCTGTGTCAGCCGCTTCTTCATTTGAACCATCAGCTATTTCCTCATCATCTGTTTCCCTTCTTGTTCAGATTAGATGGGTGGAGTCACATGACTGCACACGCTGTCCCTTGTCTTAAAGGGGAATGAACATAGCCTACCAGCACACACAGTCAAAACAGACAAAAAAGACTTTTATTTTCTCTTTTATTAAAACACCAAATTTACCGACATGGGCAAAATGACGTCGGTTATCGTAGTAAATTTCGGTAACAGTAAATTTTCGGTTTATCGCCCAGGCCTACTCATATGATATGTTTCCACCCTGATCAGTTCCTTTAATTAATTCTTTACACTTCTAGTGGGCGATATGTTAATGACATAGATGACTTTTTTTTAAGAAAAATTCTGTACAGTATGCTTTGAAATATGTTCTTGTACAAAGTTCAACGGGGTAATTATTGTGCACAATAGGCCAAGGACGACCTTGCTGCAGACAAGATGGTGAACTTCCGCCTCCACAACTGACAGGAAGTCACATGACCTCTGTGGCGGAAGTTTGCTTCCTCGTATAGTTGGTGTAAATCATCCACAAGTGGCAGCAAGATCAAATCTATCAGTTATCTTTAAGGAAATTTGTTTTGTTTCCTAAGGGTTAACTATGTAATCTGTTAGAATTTATTATGTCCATGAATCAAACAGGCTCTTGAAGTAAGCTAACTTTTAGCTTACATGTACTGAGGTTGTAATGTTGGGAAACAGGCAAAGGGAATGGGATAACTTTATCTGTTGTTTACACTGACACAAGGTGAATTTAATGCCGATCTAATGCTCTTTTAGCACTAGACTGATGCAGATATGCACTGTATTGTAAAGGAAAGAACAGACTCTATTTTGTTTCTTTTGTTTTTTTGTCTTCACTTTCTCTGTAATTGTATTTTGTGTAAGACTCGTGCCCAGACTGGTTAACTGTCTGACTGTTTGACATAAGCCAGCAAGTTTGATAGTAACTTTTTATGTTTAGCTTCTTAAAGGTAAAAGCCATTCTTGCCTTAAGCACAAGAGATTATGTGATCATTCGTGACCTGTTTTCAGATTATTATCCAAATCCTACAAGTGGAAGGACAAATCTGACCACAGGCAGAAGTCATCATGGCCTGCTGGAGAAAGTTTTAGTGTGAACGAAAAAAGACAAACTATGCTGTGAAGTAGGCCTGCACGATTCAGGAAAGTATATGAATCTCGATTTTTTAGCTTTAAATTGAAATCACGATTTCTTTCTACCTGGGCTTTCAGCAACATCCATTTTGCGTTCATTTGTTCTCTGAGTTTTCCTTGCGATCAACATTATTTCGCAACGCTGCAGTCCCTCCTCTACAAAAGCCCTTAGCGGACATGGTTTATTTATTTTTTTACAAGCCGTTTTCTCGTTTTAACGAGTTATTAACTCGTTAAAAGGAGAAAACAAAGTTTGTTATCTCGTGTAACGTGTTATTTTCTCCTTATCGCAAGAAAACGGCTTGTAAAAAAAATAAATAAACCATGTCCGCTAAGAGCTTCCATACTCCTCAGAAACTTTCAACTCAACTATTTGACTCTGCATGCCGTGGATCACGTGACCAAAAGGCGCTTTGTCATAGGATAAAGGAGAAGCCTTGGGGCACTTGTTTACAACTCCAACACATGCCGCCGGCTCTTGGAAAAAAAAAATTGAAGTAAATCAGAAATGAAATTGCATGTAGGGGTGAATCGACATCGAGGTTCTAAAACGATTAATCGTGCAAGCCTACTGTGAAGTCTTGCATTTCTTTCATTTAGCAGGCAAAAACAAAGCGAAGAAAACTAACTTCTGTCAAGGAGATCACATGACTCTCTTTCAGTTGTAGAGGCAGAAGTTAACATGTCTGTCTCTGTGGTCTGCAAATAGGTACTGTTCAATAGACCTAGTACATATTTTATTTTTAAAAAATTTACCAGTTCAAAGGTTAAGACTTCTGCCTCATTTCTTTTATGGGTCAAGCTGATTGTTTGTGTTTTGTAAACTGTGTTGAACTAAGTATTAATTATATATTTTAGTGTATATTTTATATTATTTATTTTAAGGAGAATTTAAAAAGCTCAATGGAAGAAGTATTAAGGGAAATATTCAAAAAAAATCACAGTTAAAGTAAGCTTTTTAAGTTTAATAAATGAAACATATTTCCAAGGTCAGTAAGTTATGATTTTAAATAACCATGATCAAGATCTTTTCCATAATTATGCATTCTCTGTTGCATGACTCTAAAATGAAGGGCGAATGTCTGAACTTGTTTTTACTCATATTGACACACATTACTTACACTGTAACACAAATCTCAAGATGGGTGTGTATTCAACTGTATTACTTCACATGCTCAACATTAACAAGTAGCAAATGGACTGAGTCAACGTGAAGAGCAGCAAACAAATAAAGATCCACACTAGGAAGTGTCAGCTGAGACAAAAGTCCAAAAAGTTGCATTTTAAATAACAGTGCAATTATTACAGGTTTACTACAAGAATGTACAGACAAAGGTGCAAACAGGAATGAGACCATCAGAATGAAGAGAAAAGTAAGTCACACTGAAGTTTTTGTTCTATCTTAGAATTATTTTTGACACCTGTTTGTTGCAGCTGTTGCACAGTCTAAACTTGTCACAGACATGCTATGAGTGAGTTCATTGTCAGTTTCTTTTGTGGCAAAAAGACACCAACTGCAAAACCACTCTAGTGGTAAAGAAGCAAAAAAATGTACTTGCTAAACATCTATGAGATAAGAGTGATCTTAAAACAAAGACACAAAGTCTGGCAAGGAAAGGGCTACACTAGATGCTCTTTACCAGTATGTACCCAGTCTGGGATCTAAGTGAAAAGATTTGACTAAATATTACAACCTATTTTTGTGTTGCATGTTTTGGCAAAACACTTTGCAGTACTGCAAAGCAACAGCAGTCTCACTATCGTTTAACAAACACCAAGATCATTTATTTTACATTTAAAACAGATAAAGTCCAAGGATATTGTAATAACTTTGCTATTTTATACCGTTTGTCCCTCTATAAAATATATATTTGCTACGAATGGTAAATGTAATGACAAAAATCTATGATCAGGGTGGTGGTGACAGTAAAGCTGTTGTGGAACACTGACAATGTTGGGGAGAGGGACTAATCAGCCAACTGGGCAAGGGTTTTTCTGGCTTAGAACTGCAATAGACTGAATGGAACTTCTTTAAGAAAGAAGCAGGTTCAGCCGAACAACATCAGGATGAACAAGGCCTCAGTACTTGTAAAGTAGTTGTGCACACTTAATGTTTTAGGCGATGGGATCTCAACGGAACAAACAAAAGGAAACATTCTGCAAACATTTCATCCTCAGGTGTTCATACTAAATAAGACTAGTTTCTCTAAAAACACAACATATAAATCCAATTAGTCTTGTGTACCTCCTGACACTGCTAGTGCATTGATTAAATATCCAATTCTACCCCTAACCCTGGATGATGGGTAGTTGTGCATATTTTCACTGGTTTATAGCACAGTTCTGATATTGGGTTCAAAATGAGAAAGTTCCAGTATACCCCAAATCCGACCATTGATTTAATGAACAAATAATTAAAATAATCATGCAAACCTCTGGTTCAATTTCATAAAGATGTAATATACAAAATTAAAGAATATGAACAAATAATTAAAACAATCATGCAAACTTATGGTTCAATTTACTGAAATGTTATATAAGAAGACAAGGAACGTAAAAGCATTCAGCCAAGCAGACGTGAATGGAGGAAAGCTCCACTTAGTTTCTAAAATGATTTGACCAAAAGACAGTTATCCCACTGCTGAATCGGCAACAGTCTTAGATCACAACATATTCTGTTGAGCAACGACAGACAGAGGACCGCGCAGACCTTTACAGACAGACAGACATGAGATGTCGAGTCATGATTCTTCCAGCTGTGCATCGGCACTAATCACATCATAGCCCTGTTACTTATCTAGAGGCATCCATCTCCCGGCAACTGGGTGCCTGTGTCCCTCTACTCCAGGGCAGGGTAGGGGCTGGGGCTGATGCAGTAGCTAAGCTAGCGGCCAGCCTTAGCTGCCGTAACAGATGAAATGCTGCAGATCTACAGAGGACAATCGTGTGTTGCTGGCCGGCTGCTTTGATACCTTAAGCCATGCCCGCACAACAAACCAGGTCATAACCAGCTAACCACCTAATAGTGCACAGCAACACGTTTCGACCACGCAAAAATCAATCTCTAAACTAACTCTCAGCTTTGCTCTGTAGGCATCCGCCCCCATTGTATTTGGAGTCATGTCTTAACTAATAGCACGTCGAGATATTATTGCTTTATAAACTTGCCTGGATACACACACTGATCGCATTGATCATTTGCCTCTTAGTGGTCACACAATCTTAACGCTTGGTAGACTCGTTACACGGTTAGCTGTTAGGAAAGACTCGGTCCTTAGGTAAACTAGAAGGGCAGAGGATTGATAACGGCGGACTTGGATGACATTGGATGCTATGATGGTGTTAAGTCCATTATCATGTTGCACGTCTCGGCTACAGTAGGTACAGCCAAGCCTTAATCGTTTAACAGGGTCAATCGTCCAGAACAGACAATAATCCACCTATTTCATCGTCGCATGCCTCCTACCCAATTAGTCACCTTTCCAGGAGTGGAAGAGGAATGGGGACACGAGGCCGAGTGACAGGGGCGAATACCGTAGGAAGGTGTAACGTTTACATTATGCTGTCAAGCACTGTAACAACTGATTGAGTGTCAAGACTTATAAACAAGAACCAACTAACGCTAGCCCCATATTCATGCATGGATAAAGTAGACGACGCCGACGACCGGATATTTCTTACCTCAGGCGGCGTGTCGAACCAAGCTTCGCGTAGCAGCCATGTTCGGAACCTCTATCTCCCTCCGTCCACACGAACCGAGACCCCTCCCCCGGGTCAGTCGCCCCTCTTCACAGAGAGATCCAAATAATATGTTTTGAATGGTTTGTCGGCAAAATCCTGATGAGAATAGTTTCCAGTAAAAAATAGTTCTTTTCCGAAGCTCGGAGAGCGGGTTGTCGATCAGAAATGATTGCCGGCGCAGCACAGCTAACCGTGCCTAAGGGGAGGTGGGCAGCCCGCGCCTTTACCTCGGACACCTCAGTCTTCTTTCTATTCAGCAGATTTGATTTACTGGTTCGAAAGTTGTTCTCAAATACACAAGAGACCACCTTACATCTATAGCATGGGTCAGTTGGATTGACAAGTCCGTCAGCTTGTTCGATTAATTTAAAGGCAATAAGCTAACGTTAGCCAGCTAGCTCTTAGCTAGCATGCTAGCTGCCAGCTATCTAATAAAACACTGCCATTGGAGCTTGAAGGAAACAGTCCGCACACTGTTGGCTGCTTGGCGGGCAGCGGGCAGCCGATAGGACGCTGAACAATACAGACAGGCGCCTTTTTAAAAGTATATTTTTGCAGGCTTGGCTGAAGCTAGCTCTCAGCTGGCCAGCCCCTCCGTGATGTTAATATCGGTCAAAGGAGAGGGGCTGCATTGAGAGCGCACTCCCGACACCAGACAAGTACGGCCCAGCGCGTTCTAGAGATTTTCCCACAAAATGGCTGCCAAAACAAATCCATCGTGGACAGCCAATTGACTTCCAAAAGGAATTTTTGTTTTTGTTTGTTTTATTGAATTCTGCGGGTGTTTATTTTCCACGTAGAAAAACATAAAATGATGCGATTTCAAATAAAGATCGGCACGCATGGGAGTAAAAAGAGTCCGTCTTATAAAAGGATAGTTTTAGAAAAGTCGAGCTTATAAAGTTAACATCAAAACTCGGCAACGTCCTTCGCATGTGGGTACTTTCAACTAAGTGTCTATTACCCGGTTCTGCACAAACAATAGGCTATAACCATCATTGACTGTCCTTCTCTTCTGGAAATGTCTACTTCAAAAAGGAAATTGTGAAGCAATTGCACAACAAAATTTCACCTTTAAGTTAGTCAAAATGTATTTTTTTTTTCAGTTTAAAAGTAAACCTTCATGTTATGATAGTTATGCTGGACTCTTAAGTCAAAAATGATAACAAGTCAGAAAAAGAAATATTTTATTAGGACAAAGTTCTATTGTGTCAAAAAAAAAACATGCATGTTGTTTAAGGCATAAATTCTTGGAAATTACAACCATTTTGCTTCAGAAATCTGTCAGTAGAAAGTTATACTGCTGATATCAACTTGGGAGAGGAGGCTAACAGACAAGTGGCCGTACAAAAACGAGATTATGGTTGAAAAAGATATCATTTTCACTGAGGTTGTTCAATGTCTCATTTCTTTGGTTTAGGTGGAGGTCTGAGGAGAAAAAGAAAAAAACATGTTAGCAAAATGCAAAAAGATAGCAGGAAAACTTATAATTTGGGGTCTGGGTTTATGTGCCACCCTGTAACCATGACTCAACTCTAAAAGGAAGGGAAAATCCTAAACCACACAACTTCTAGTCACAGGGCTCTATTGCAGGACCCTAACCACTTTCTTCAGTCATGTTTCTGTCTCTTTATTTGTTTCACACCCATTAATTTGTAACCTCACTTCCCGTTGATTTTCATCCCCAACAGGTCTTTACTCACAACCAGGGTTTACATGATTCCCCACTGCTTTAATTAGACTAATATTAGTAGAGCTTAAAATGTTGAAAAACTGGAAGATTAGTCATATGAGTTTAGAAGAAAAACACAAAAGCTGAATGGTTAAAAACACAACCCAAACTGCTGTAACTTCCATCAAAACAGATTATCAGTAATGTGGTGTTAAGTGTGCTTCATTTTTTGGCCAAATTAAATGGTTAGAATAATTTTGTTTATTTCCAACCTGTCTGAGTTATTGTGTTTCTTGATCTGTGAAACAATTTTTTTTAAAGAAGTCATTTCTGTTAAGGGGCTGAGGTCTTTACCCAGGCAAGTGATTGCCCTGGCAATGACTTCTTTAGAAATGATAAATGATGTTGATGATACTGGTAAATTTCTGCACAAAATGTTTTAATTTTAGAGAACAATTATTTTAAGGATGTAGTAATTTATCTTGCATCACTTATTTTAATGGAATGGGAGACTTATTCAAACTGCAACAAGCAAGCAACAGTTGACTGTGATGAACTATGTAACTGATAAAAACAATGTTGGGATGTAGGCAAGCAGAGGAGCTAGAGAAATCAAATCAGCCCAGTGTGACAGCACAGACTTGTGTGTCCTCTAATCACACTTGCTACTGTGCTATAACTTTATCAGTGTGGTGAACATTTTACTTTTAACAACTCCACCAGATGGAGCTGTTTTGCCAAGATATAAGGAATTTTATGAAGGTGTTGGCAGGGCTCTTTTACAACCAAAGTAATGATGAAGCTTCAGGAATTAAATTTCAATAATGTGCATTACCGCTTACATTTTAAGGTTTAAAAGCTAGAAAACAGTTTTGGGAAAGGCACATTTGGGAAAAAAACTGAGTTATGGTACAAAACTCAGCAAAATCAAATGCAAAGGGGGTTTAGTTATTTCTTTCCTGTTTAAAAGGCAACTTAAAAGGTATTTAATTTGCTGGTGTAAGTATAAAGCTATATAAAAAGAAACAAGCAATTAAAAGAGGAAAATCACTTAATTTGACTGGTCATTCCTCACTATGGAATGGTATGAAGGAATGTCAGAGAGGGAGTGAGCTCTTTTATCCTCAGAATTTGAGGGCTTCTTTTAAACTTAAAAATAGGTCTGTTCCAGATAGTTAAAAACTTTATTCATAACACTGACACTCAAATTCTAAAATCAAGATTAAATGGCATGGGCTATTAAGTGTATTCCTGATGTTTTAAGTGTCTTTTGTGGAAATAGGCACGGTTGTCATGCTACAAGAAGCAGATTCTGACTAACAAGGAAGATTTATATTGTGTAGCTCTGACTCATTTAGACAGTAAGTGGGTTCCAACAGGGACAGGGGAAGAACAAAGAAAGGACCTCTGGGTTTGGGTTCAAGAGGACATGCAAAAACATTGGATGCCACAATGCAAGACACTTCTGGAGACAAGAGACTGACAAATGGAATTTTGTGCTACCCATTTCAATTAAGTTTGAATATTGACCCTTTTGAACTAAACAACGATGTAAAGTGCCAGCTGGCAGACAGGACAGATGCATGTGGTTACTGAAGCAGCCTGCAGGGCTAACCTGCAGCTTTAGGCGTTCATGAAGAAAACAGTGATCTGGCTATGGTGGCAAGTTCCACAAATTACCCTCCAAATAGGGAAGATTGCATGCATAAAGAGAATATTAGGTCACACATTTATGTCTAATGCAACATGGACAGAGAGAGGCAATAGGTTAAGAGCTTGCAAGCTTTAGAGCTATGATTAGTCACAAGTAGTTGTATAGTAGTAGTAGTGTGTAGTAGTGCAATCCAAAAGGAGTTATATTTCCAATCACAACATTTCCTGCTCTAAGATTGGTTCTCATGTAAAAAGATCGATATCTAAACTCAGTAACTTGAGGGCAAATGTATATTTTATCATAAGTAACTTGAGATCAACAGGATGGTCTAATTAAACCCTGCTGATAGGAGCTACTTCTCCTTCCACCTGACAAAATCATGAATGCACTATGGCTGTGTGATGTAGCCTATTTGAAGTGAGCCAAGTGAAAGTGAAAGCAGACCTACATATTTCCTGCACAGACTTGACACTAATTATGGCTGATGGTAAAAGTCATGTGTAGGCCTCCAGCCTACTTGCTATTTCCCCTCTGCTGAGTACAGTACACACAAAACACTCTGTTAATCCCTACAGGGAAAAATGTTTTGCAAAATATGCATATAACATATGTTTATTAGGAATAAAATATGGGAAAAGTATCATATCATTATTGGTGGCGTCAGCTGGAAAATCACTTGGTGCTGCATTGAAAAGCAGATCAGTGGTATTGCTCTTCACTAGTTGCAAGTCCAGGCTGGTACTGCTACATGACCATGGAGCTTTGAGTATTGTGTAAGTGGAGTGGAATGGGCTGAGCAGAGGGACTGATGCCAGCAGACAGCTGCTGGTGATGATGGCACACCAGACTTCTGGCAAGACCCTCACTGACATGTTATGCTAGTTAAACCAAGAGGGCACTGAAAATCCATACTGATATTAGCATGAGAGCTATTTTGCAGTTAGCACCATGTGAGTAGCAGAGAACAGCAGTAAGTTTGCTTAATGGAGCTTAACACACAACAGAACTGAGAATTTCTGTTCAGTGGAACAATCAAGTAAACAACTCTACTTTAACCCTAACCCTATGCCCTTGCTTTTTTACATTGAACCTCATACATAAACATAATGCCACCCCAGTAAGTGATTTTAGATGGAATTCTGGCATTGTAGAACATAGACCGACATGAAGGGTATGACATTTCACTTTACATCTGCCTAGTCTTTGCATCTAGTGTTATGTATAATGTGTCAGAAATCACTTTTTAAATAACAATGACATGATGTGGCAAAAACAATGTAGTGTCTTTGTCAAATGGCAGTTTTCCTCATCTTCTGCTAGCATAGTTAGGAACCCCCAGGCCTTAATGCAGACCCCAAACCCAAGAGAGCATTGTTTGTAGTTGTTCTGAGTTAAGCCATTCTAAAAATCTCCCACCATAGGGTTGCAAACGACACATTGTAAAAATCTAACACTGGAGTTTACACAGGTCAATTGGGGGCTGTAACTGCCTTGTTTGCAATCAGAGACAGAACAATAACCACCCTCCTTTCCACCTTTGTAACTTGCAGATAGAGCAGTGAAAGAGCAAAAATGGCAAATTTCATAATTCTTCTAAAATCTGTCACTAAATTCTGAGTCTTTATTTTTTTTATAATATTCTTTTTTTCAGTTACATAAAACTTTTTGCTAATGTGATCTGTATGAAAAAGACAGGGGTGTTTATTCAAACATCTAATTTCAACGCGATTAAACCCTAAAGGCTTATCTTATGTGACCTCCTAAAACAGTTGGCAGCATCACTGATGACTCAAGTTTGCAATTGTAAAGAGGGCTGAAGTTTCTTTATGCTGGTTACAAGGTATAGGCATTGCAGTCTCATACTATAGTACCTGTAAATGCCGACCACCACAGCATGGTCTCTCTCATAGGGCTCCAATGTTAGCTGTTCCTGCGGCTTCATGTTCTCAGCACTCATCTTCTTCACTTCAGAAGCAAATACTGCCTCTGGAGCTGCTGTTGAATCTATACAGTTAGCCTGAAAAGAAACATCAAAGTATGCACAGCAGAAATTAAATCCAGAATGAAAAAAAAAATTTAAACTGATAAAAACAAGTCATAAACAGAAAGGATTTGATTAGCCATGTCAGTAACATAGCAGTAATATCCTAAACAAGTTTTATGCCCCAATATCAGCCAGTCCATCAAGTATGTTATATAACCAGCAGATATCAAATTTCTTGAAAAAACAGTCCTGTCAGTAGTTAAGACTACTCCAATCAGTCCTATCTTAGCTGTCTGAGACTAAAACTTGGTTTTGTTTTCATCTCTGGACTAGAAAGTTTGAGTTAATAATCTACAGGTGTTAAAGGTTAGAGGACGGCCATTTGTGTACCTTGATGGAGATAACAAAGTGTCCTCCATTCTTCAGAAAGTTGTGAGCGTTCAAAGCAACAATCCTTGTCTGATCAGGCTGGGCAACATCAGCAAAAATCACATCCACCATACCTAGCAAAGGAAAGACCATTACTATCTGGACGCACAGCATCCAGTTACATGCTTAGTGACCTAGAAGTCTAGTTACTGCTTTTTTCCACAATGATATTGACATTAACATCATGCATCATGTAGATAATTAGCCGCAAAACAAGATGATCGGTCTTATCTGTGAGCTCACATACATGACCAGCAATGAGCTAGCAATAGCACTCATGAGCAGGACTTTAAGTATTTTCTGCCATAGATTGAAAACTTTTAAACTATAACATAAAAACTGGAAGAGCACTTGACACTTGGACAGACTTAACCACTAAAAGTTATTAAGTAATTTACATGCAACTCTGTCAAAAACCACAAGAAAACTCCCTCTGTTACACTCTCCCGATTAGTTAGTGATCTGTGCATGTATTAGATGTGTTTATTATCTCCAGGACCTTGATAGTGCAAGCAAAGCAGTCAAAAGGACAAGCAGATGAAGACGTCACTTTTGCAATAAATGTACAACTGACACTACAGTTTGTCAGTAAATAAAGAATGCAGCTTAAAGACCAAAATAAAGCTGCTGTTGTTGTTTCCCACTCCAGGAAAATCAAAAAGAGAAAAAAGTAGGGAGAGAAGAGTCATGCCAAGCTGAACCATTATGTGGAAATGTGGCTAAACTATCATGGCAGTTGAGTTTTTAAGTGTCCTTAGAAGTCAAGTTTTGTGATCTGGTTGATAAATGATGAAAAAAAATTAACTGGGTTGAGAATGAAGGACAAGCCAGCAGCATCTAGTTTTCTATGTCCAGTCTGCAATATGAGTCTGTAATCACAGTTTTATTTATATGTCAACTTGCTTGATTCTGTCAAGGTGTATCAGTCCTGTCAAGTTTAAGCTCAATAACCATGGTGCTTTGCACCCTCCGCTGTGACTAAGGAACAAAAAGTAATTGGTTTCTCATGCGTTGATATAAAAAGGAAAAAAAAAGAATCGCCCTTAAAAATGTATGCTTCAAGTTTGTTGAGTTTATTAATTGTGACTGATCAAGTTGTTTTGAAAATAAAATTGTACTATAAATATTTCATTTTCATCATACATGACAGTAAAAATAACGGGTGATAAAAAGTAGCAGATAATTTTTATACTACCCAGTCTGTCAGAATAATGGACAAGACAAGGTCTTATATAACTTCTGCAGGTGAGCTTGGCACAGCTTTGATGACCTCAACTACTCTGTCTAGTTAGACACAGAGCTGACCAACATTAATTGACTTTTTTCACAATAAGAATTGGACAAAAACCCCTATAAAGATACCTTTTTTAAATCTGATTTGGTGACTTGACCAATTACACCATCTTGCATTTCAATAACATTTTTGTCACTTATGATAGCTAACATGACTATTTTGGGGAATTACTATAGTTATAGACCAAATTCATCCACAAGGCCAGATAAACAATAGATCAAGACAAAAAGGTTTTATATTAAAAATAAAATAAGCCCCTTAAAAACAGCATGACAGTAGCTGATAAACATGACCACAAATAAGCCAAGAATAATATTAGCTGTGAATAAGACATTGAACTAACCTTTACTCATTTGAAGATACAGGGTTAACAGCTTTAGTTTGTATAGCAATGACACCAAACTTAACTGGTGTAACAATACTCTAATTGTCTTGCATATTGTGCTCCTAAAATCGCTCCTGAAAGTCAAAAAGGATCCAAATCAACCTGACCCAACACTTGCCCTCCATAAACATACGGTAAAATCCCATTCAGTGTTCAGTTGTTATTTCTATACTAGACTGATGCTGGAACCATGATAACAATACCTTGTGTCTTCCTCCAACATATGTGCAGTGTTACCTCTGTGGCTCAGGAATACCTACCAACCAACATGCGGTATTTATGTGGGTGACGAGCGTCTTCTATGATTGGAATGATGTTGGTGCGTTTCTTTGCCACATTGAGTAGGTCTCGACCTGAACGATGGGAAAACTCCACAGCATAGACCAGCCCATCCTATGACCAAAGAAACAGGTAACTTAAATCTAACCTTTGAGCTTAAATGGTTCCTTTATGTAAATCAGGAAAATAACACAAAAGCGTTTCGGAATTGATGTGGGATTCTGAATAAAGAAATATTTTAGCTAACCTGTGCCTTAACATAAATTGGTTCAATCTACAGAGTTTAAGATATTTTTGCCATGCACAAACCTATTAATAATCTCACCACTGAACCCATGGCTGTTTATGCTTAGCATTCTCTGCCTTAAGCTATATTTATTAAAAGCAAAACCAGTATGTGTCTATTTCGTGCACGACATTGTTATTCAACTGCAAGTTAAGCTACTGACATTGCAATACACCTGTGGACAGTTTCAGGAAAATACTTTTTGAAGTAGGTGAATTTGTTCATCCATTACAACACGTTTATTCGACACATCAAAACTGTCTTAATAAAACGGATAGAGAATATTGTTAGAATTAGAATCACTTTTTAGCAGACTGCGCAAATTTCAAAAAGTTTAATGATACTGTACAATTATGGTGTGAAGTTCATGTGAATATTTAGAGGGAAAGGGGGCATATGTTTCAAAGGTTGAGTTTGAATGAGTTGGATTAGATAATGTCAGCTTTTGAAACTAGCAACAACGCAGTACTCACCGGTCCGACTATGTCTGAAACATGGGATACTGTGGTGCCAGAGGCAGCTCCTAGGTACATGACCTTTGCTCCAGGCTTGATATGGATCTGGTCTACTCCTCCCAAAATAGCTGCTGCAAGCTTGGAGCGAAACGGATTCCAAGCTCTGTATTCAATCTTAGAGTCTCCTTCCTAACAGATAAAGAGTATGGAAACAGTGAATACTAATTTTAAGTCTAAGCAACAATCGAAGAGATATCAGTTGCTGATTCCACTGGACCAGGACTTCAAAAGACCTTGAGACTGATGAAGATCACCATGTTTGATGGACAGATATTTAAGTCATTATGTAATGAAGCACTTGCAAAACAGTAATGAGTGTAATGCAATATCGATGTGCTACCTAGACTGGCTGAAAACAGTGTTATTGTAAAGTGCAATCTTACCTCCACACTTATCCTTTTCTCTCCATACACAGACTCTCCTACAACCATGTTCTTGGTTACCAGGGCATCCTCCTTTCCTCTGGAAATGAACACTCCTGAGTTGACAGACATCCATACTATGTGTCAGTGTCTAATGGACACATTAAGGCAATTTAAAATCATTATTAAGTCTTGCAAGAGAGAAGTGGTACTATAGTGCTGCTAGAAAGAATTATCTATGTACTGAAAAATAAATAATTTTACAAAATTATGTTTTACGAAATATCAGCCCGATATTTATAACTTTTCAAGCGCTTTGTCAGTGTCATTGCTACAATTACTACCACCACCACCACCACTACTACTACTACCACTACCACTACTAAAAAAGAAGAAGAAGAAGAAGAAGAAGAAGAAGAAGAAGAAGTGGTGGGGTACAGTACCAAGTGATTTTCCAGCTGGGGTAAAAAATTCCTGTCTAAAATTTCCATATTCCCTGCTAAAATTCCCATCAGATGGAATGACAAAGACACGAAACTTGGCACAAAAATAGGAAAGTGTGTGCATTGGATTAGGAGGAAATATGAGCCTAATCAGGCACATAGTTGTGCTGTAACTTAAGACTCAAATTTGGAAATGTGAAAAGCCAACTCCTCACATCCTAGTCTAATTGACTTAAAACTTATGAGGTGCAACTCAATGTGCTGTACAAAAAAAGCTTCTTAGACCATGAGAACCCACCAAGATAATTTTTTTGCTAATTTGCATTGAAAAAAAGTAACATGACATCTACTTTTTGGATTTTGACTTACACTACACCAAAGTTAAGTTAAGTTATCCCCTCTGGGGATAAAAATACACATTTCTTTTACAAAATATCAAGGTCAGTTAAAACATAAGTGGCGGCTATCGACCAAAGAAAATTTGCAAAGGCAGGGCTTAGCAGGAAATAACTCATTGACTGCTAATCCACATTCATGAAGGTTCAGAATATATCCCCATAGAGGGTGCAAAAAGGTAATAAAAGTGCGCAGGCATCAGGGTGGAGAGTAGGTTGAATGACGCCTGCCAGCCTGTATCGTGCATTGGAAACAAAGCTTTTATGACTGCTTCCCAAATAATTCAGAACAATTAGAAGTAGAACTAATTTTAAAAAAAACCTTCGTGTCTGTGGGGCTCAACCAAGACCTTCTTCCCTCCTCCAAAGCCTCCTCTGCCGCTTCCCCTCCCTCCTCTGCCTCCTCGGCCTCTTGGAGTACCTCTGCCACCCCCTCGACCTCGAAATCCCCCACCTTCTGGGGACTTAAATCCTCCACCTAAAAAAATAGTTGTTTTATTAACAGAGAGTCTCAGATAAATATTAGAAATAATATTTGTGCCCTGGTAAATAAAACAAACAAAAAAAAACACTGTACCAGTTCTTTTATTGGAATTAACATGTTATGCTCAAAATTTGTTGGGTTTATCATCATTAATTGATTAAAGGTAAATATAATCATTCTTATAGACTATGTCTAGTCAAACCTCTCCCTCCTCTAAATCCTCCTCGTCCTCCCCGGTCACCGAATCCTCCTCGTCCTCCCCGGTCACCGAATCCTCCTCGTCCTCCTCCTCTACCCCCTCGGGGACTAAAACCTGAAAAAAAAACGAAACAAAACAAGACATTTTTTAAAATTAATTATTTACAGAGAGAGAGAGAGAGATAGTGATAAAAATATGGCAGACAAGGCACAATTTCAAAAGTTGCCTTAACAAAAGTGAATTCAATCTATGTGAACCACCATGAATGCCTCCTACACAAGATGGTCCCAAACTGGTTCGGACCACTAGAACATGACAGAAGATGATCATGCAGACCACCCTCTAAACCTTTGTTTACACTGCAAGCCTAAGTGGTCGGTTTGGATTTTTTCTAGATTCAATTTTTTAATGTGGCTGTTCAAATTTTTTTTTTTTTTTTAATGTGACCCACCTTGGATTACAGTGTGAGCTGATCATGATTCTAAAATAACTGGCACGCAAAAAAAAACAACAATACTTTACAGACAGCATGTGTAAAGAGGACATTAGCAAACATGGAGGCAACAGATGTCAGTGTTTGTGGGTTCATATGTATGATATTGTGCGAAGGGAGCAGGACAATGTGTGAGCAGATAATAGCTTTGAGGAGGATGAAGACAAAGACAGGTGAGCATTGGCTGTTTCCTCTGTGCAGAGGTGTGTGTGGATGCAACGGAAAAGATCCAATTCGGTGGCTTGTTCACACAGTCATCAAAAATTTGTTCCCGGTTACATTAAGGGTGTTTGGGCCACTTTAGCCTGCGGAGTAAACGTAGCATATTTCACCCAGTCCACTTGCTTGAGGTTCCCTAATAGTAGTAACTGATCTCCGTTGACCACTGTTGTTGTACGGACCAAACACCCTATCGGGCTAATGTTAGCAAACGCTATAGTTGATTTTCTTGTTTCAACCCATTTCCACATAGGCATGATAAAACTTTAAAAAACTCACACTTAAATCGTGAGTGTACAGAAACACACGAAGCTCTTAAATTTTTTTTTAGTGATACAATTGTAATGATGGTTAGTTTTGTTGTTTTGTTGTAGGACCTACTAAATGAAAACTCAACACGTGTTAAGTGACCTCAGGGCTGCAGTGTGCGGGTGGCACGCGGGTTGTGTTTAGATTGACGGATCCTACAGTAAGATCATTGATCTAACCTAAGAGTTTGTCAGCTACATTATTGCAGAAAAAGCTGGTCATTTGGCTGAAGTTTTCTTTGTATTAAAAACAAACAACTGTAAGGTTACTAAGCAGTACGGTGGTGAAGGCCGACCCCGAACTAAGTCCTTTTAATCTAAAGCACACGATGGACAAGCTGACTAAGTATGCAGTTTAACGTAACTTAAAATACAAATATAAGCGATGTGAAAAATATACTGTACCTGGCTTCATGGTATTTGGTTTCTTGCTTTTCAAATAAGCAGACACTGTGTCACTGCACGTGCTTATACTTAAAATAATTTCTTCTTCTTCTTCTTCTTCTTCTTCTTCTTCTTCTTCTTCTTCTTCTTCTTCTTCTTCTTCTTCTTCTTCTTCT
>JAPZDZ010000025.1:26761294-26783890 GCA_029783805.1 Acanthurus tennentii | reverse complement strand
TGTAAAGTGTCTTGAGACAACTTTGTTGTGAATTGACGCTATATAAATAAAATTGAATTGAATTGAATTGAATTGAAGGTACATATTTTCATTGTATTTTTGATTGTCCTGTTATAAATGATTTTTGGGTCAAGATATGTAGTGAAATTAATAATGTATATGAGAAAAGTTTAGACATTCATCCCATCCTATGTATTCTTGGTAAACAATCTGTGGCACTAAACCTTAGCCCCACTTAGCTGAAGCTGCTCAAGGTGCTTCTATTCAGTGCTAGAAGATGCGTGCTCCTTCAATGGATTTCAGATGCAGCCCCTACAGTTGCCCAGTGGACTCGGTGTGTTATTGAACTCATTCCTTTAGAGGCTATAAGCTTCTGGCTCAAGGACAAACCTTTTGAGTTCTTCCGTATCTGGGATTCTTTCCTGGACTACATTGAAGATGATGGGGCCCAGGCCCTTAGGTCTGGACTGTATGGTTTAGCGTGGACTGAGATGTCAAGATATATTGCCCTATAGGCTTAAATGTTTATTGTAATTCTGTGGATGCTTGTCTGATATCCCGTCACATACAACCTAGTTGTTTCAGCCTCCTGTTTATTGTTGTTGTATGTTTATGTTTTTTGTTTGTTTCCCCTTTTTTTTCTCTCTCTCTTTGTCATGTGTGGGAGGAAGGTGTTCTGGGTTTGAGGTTGGAATATGGATTCAGTCTACGCTCTCATAACGTGTATTGTTTACTCTGGTGTTGAACCCTGAAAACTAATAAATATACTTAAACAAAAAGCAGTTACATGATGTTTTAAGAAGACAAAATATGGAATTCTTGAAAAAGCGAAACAAATTGATTGTGTGTATATTGTTGGATAGAGAGTTCCAATCTGATGGAGCTTTAAATTTGAAAGTACGTCTGCCAAATTCTTTATTAGTTTTAGGAACAAAGAAAAAGAGTTGCTGAGTGTGTCTGAGAGGGTATGGTGATGTGAATGGGATTAAGTATTGTTTTAAATAGGACGGACAGTTGAAGTGAATGCATTTGAAAGTAAATAGGACTCAATGGTAATGTCTTTTTCTATTGAGATTTAACCAGTTCAAAGATTCATACATGGAGCAGTGATGAGTTTGATATGGGCACCTTAAAATAAATCTGCATAGACTATTGTAAATGGCACTGAGAGGTTGGAGATGTTTCAAAGGTGTTCTGATAAACAATGTCAGCATAGTCCAGAATAGGAAGTAATAACTGAGTGACAATTATTTTTCTGATCTGAAGGGTAAAACAGTTTATGGAACAGTAGAGTATGGCTAGGTTACGACTTAATTTGTTCGTGATGGATTCAATGTGACATTCAAAAAAGATATTTAAATGAGGTTCTTGTGTAAGTGGTGAGCCATCGGTAAAGGAAATGGTCAGATCTGAGGCATCACCAAGACATGGTCTGGTACCAAACAAGATACAACATGATTTCTTTTTGTTCAGAATTAGATTGTTTGATGAAAACCACCTTTGAACTGAGGCAAACTCACGTTGCAAAGTATTTTTAATGATAGATTTATTGGCACTAGATGACTATATTACGGCGTCATCAGCATATAACTGACAGTTAGAGCATATTTTTGGGCGATTGCTAATGAAGATGGAAAAGAGAAGTGGTCCTAGAGATGAGCCTTGTGGTACTCCCTTCGTGAGAATTGCGTAATCAGAATTATTGCCATTAAACCGTACACACTGTCGTCTATTATGAAGATGTGAATTGAACCAGAGTAAGCTATTTTGAGAGACATCAATTGAATAGAGTTTATCAAGTAGTAAATAGTGGTGAACAATGTCAAATGCCTTAGTTAGGTCAAGAAATATTGCGCCAGTGAGTTCGCTGTTTTCAGAGGAAGTCATTAGTACACATCATACACATCACATCATTAGTGAACTTTAACAGAGCTGTAGTTGTTGAAAAGTTGGGTCTGAAACCAGATTGGCATGGAGTAAAATATTGTAGTCAGTGATATATTGTGATAGTTGATTAAAAATAAATTTTTCAAATATTTTTGCTATAGAGTTAATAATGGAAATTGGACGGTAATTGTTGATATCATGTGGGTCTCCTCCCTTATGGAGTGGAGTGACAAGTACAGAGTGACAAGTAATAAGTACAGATACAATAAGGCCTTCACACGAAGGTGCTCTGGCCCTAAAAAAGAAATGGAACAAATACAATAGGGCCTCGCACTGCCTTCAGTGCTCGAGCCCTAACTATACGGCCAAAAATTTCACTTTGAACAAAATTTAAACCTTAATTTGACCCCCTAAACATGCTCAAAAACTCACCAAAATTTGCACACACATTAGGACTGGCTAAAAATTAAAAAATAAGATGGAAAATCCGACCCCTCAGTCCAAAAATGTGCTCTGTAGCGCCACATAAGCGTAGAAACACGCCCGCTGCGGCACAGAAAAACGGCGACTGCGGCCCACAGGAATGTCACAGAGAGACGGGACAAAAGCCTAATTGTAGTACTCATCAAGACCTACAAATCACGCGCTGACACTCCTAGGCTAAAATCAACAGGCTCTCGGCTATTTGCATTTGAAAATGCTAAGAACAAACATTATCTTCTCCGAAGGCGTAAATGGTAGTGCGTTCAAAAGCTAATAGATGACAGAGGACACAATGCTTATCAAAAGTAAATCGTACGATTGTAATTACTCGAATCGTTTGGATTTTAGAAGCCCTCAAAGTTGGAGTCCTTCTCTGTGTCCTCCCATTCAAGTCATTCAGGCCCCTACAGACTAAAGTATAAGTCTGACAGCTTTCAAACCTATGTCAGTGAAAAGAGAACGAAAAAAACCTTCTAGAATACGATATTTTGTGTAAGATTTGATCAAGGTTGGGGTACTTTTTAGAAGCTTTTCTACAATGTATTCATCATTTCTCTCCTTACCTTCTCTCCTTATCCCCCCCCGTACACACACTCACACACACACATACAGTATAAAGGCCTGAGGACCTGAAACACTTAAAACTCTTAAAGGCTATCCCTACAACTGTCAGTATACATGTTAATCAAACTTTAATTCGGCACTTGAGGTCAAATAAATGTTGATTTGTCATTTGAAAAGAATAGACATTTAGTGCCTTTCTGTAGATAGTTCTAATGACTTGACAATACACATCAATGAAATGTTGACTAGCTCATGTAGGTAATGCTTCTGACATTTTGAAATAAAATCTCGCACCATCTGCACGTCAGTGAACACTCATTTTGAGGTCACTGCTGTGAGCTACACAAACATATTTCACCCTGCATAAACTTCTTATGCTCACAGTTGAAATGTCCATCACACACTACTGTAAAACTTCTGACCTCTCCAGCTACATAACATTTTGATTATTTTTCTTTTGCCCTGTGTTCATCACAGTTGATTGAAAGACAGTAAGAGCGCAGTCTTCCCCGTGTGCTACTCCTTTTTAATTTATTTATTTACTTATTTTTGCCCATGCGCTGCTCCGTAACCTGACAAAACTTTCTCCCATCAAAATAAAATGCTGTGCACTCATACCAGTACAGGCTTTTAGTAGTAAAGTGAAAAAAAATCACACAAATTTCCGTTAGAATGATTGTCCCCTGAGTGCGATTGACATGTTCTTACTGGCTTGCTCTTCAATCAATCACTTTAATGTTGTAAATACGCAGTTATGTGTTCATGTAAACACACGACATGTGACATGTAGATTACTTAACATATATAAAATACATCAACTGAATGTTTAACTAACTAGTTATGACGGAGAAATACCTGAAGTCTGTCACGGCCGAAGCGTCAGTTTTTGTACAATAGAAACTTCTACAGTTAAGTTGAGGTCAGATTTACCTTACGTTACAAATACCTGCCTCCTCAACTTAACGATTTTCAAACGACTGCGTGCCAATTGTAATTGCATCAGGTCGCCAAAAGCCACTTTTACAACGTAAGGCACGTCACTTATTTTAAAAGCAAATTACTTTGTAGAAACGTAACTGTTGTTTTTCACGTTAGAAAATAATTAGATACAGTTGACAGAGCTCGTATCACAGTTGAAATGTCCATCACACACTATTGTAAAACATCTTACCTCTTATTGAAAGACCTTAAGTGCTGTTTGTGTCGGTAATATGTAGCTTGTGTTGGTAGCGCCGGCGATCCGTAAATGACAGAAGTGAGTTTGATTCCGGCTTGACTTTTGCTGCGTGGTAACCCCCGCCATCCCCCCCATCAGCCTCAAAAATTAATTTAAAGTCAAAAGACAAAGAAATATTTAAAAACTAAATGAAAAGGTTTCAATCTATTTATTGCACATAGCTGGCATAGCCCGCCAGTGTCACACTACAGCCTGCTGCTCCAGCAGCACTTTAAACACATTGTCTTTATGCCCTGAGATTTTTTCTATTTTATACCGTCTATGACTTTTTCCCTATAAAAGTCATTAGTAAAACCAGCCTCAGTACAGTATAATTTTTGTCATTGTGCCACCATCTTTCACTTTCTGTCATTGACCATCACTGCTACCTCTTTAACTCCTGCACTACCAAGGAACTTGGCAATGTCACAGGTTACAGCGATGAAAGCTGGCGTAATCCGTGCTAGGAAATACATAAGGGAGCACAGTTTTTTTAATTTTTCAATTAAAGGTACTTTAAAATGACAGTAAAGGCCTTAAAGTCATTTTCTTCATCAATTCTCCAAACTCAGCTGAGTGAGCTGCAGGGTTAGATCACATCAGCAAATTTCAAGTACAAGTCCATGAGAGGAACAAATCCCATAAACCTTTTTTTTTTTGTGTAATATTTGATCACGTTTGTGGTACTTTTCAGGAGGTTTTCTAAAGTGTTTTCCTTTAATCTGTGCTCTCCTCTGCTCTGCCCTACTCTGCCAGTCATGTGACGTTGATGTGAAAAAGCTGCTGAGAGCAGCATCCTGCTGGCTGTGTACAGGCACAGTAAGGAGGGATGACAGACTGATGTCACAGGTTACAGTGGTGGAGGCGTTTGTTCTAGGAAATACATAAGGCAGCATTGCTTTTTTCTTTTCTATGTTACCATGTTGAATCAGTGTAAAGTAATGGTTTAATGGAGTGCACTTTGATTTAGCACATGGATTAACTGGATTCACTACCTGATATCCACATTCACGCAGTAAGTGCAGTTCTGTTCTTGCCTGCCTGCATTAGAAAAAGAAGGAACATCTGTGCTTGGGTGGCGGTGTGGACTGAGCGCAAGCAGTTAACCGTCTCCAGGGCGTGTTGGCGCTGGCTCTGAGGGGGCAGCGGGGTGTGAGGGCCTGTCCAACGTTGCTTGCAGCTTTAATTGCTATTATAATTATAATTCTGTAATAAAATCTTTGAAGTACTGGAAGATAAGTTTATTTATCCTCAGACTTTATGCAGTCTGCATGTTGCAATTCACAGTATCCCATTATCCCATTTTCAATGAACAAAATGTCATTCATTTGCTAATTTATATGCATTTTACTTTTGTAAAATTAAATGCTTAATTTATTAGATTTATTTATTTCATTTAAACAAACAGATCTTTATAACCTACATTTTCCAAACACTGTCATACTTAAAGGTTTTGATAAAGAAATATGCAAAACTATTTGTTGTTAAAATGCATTCTTAAAAATTTAGATGAACGAATAAATATAATATAATAAATTGTGACAATTTACTAGAAACTTTAGATAGAATCTTTAGATCATTTAATATGATATCTTTTTGATTTTGTTATTCCAGACAAACTCATGTTGCAGCAGCCAAACTTTTTCCCAACAAATATTATCAACATAAGTAGACCAGTATGAAATGGCAGAAGGTTTACAGACAATTTCTTGTTGAAAAAGATGATGTCTTGCCCCTTTTTTTGTTTTTAACTTGCCACGAAAAACAAGGTTTCCCAACAAATGTTTTAGTTACGTCAATCATTACAAGAAGGATGTCATTCTTATTAAACCCTCTGAAAAGTGAAAAATACCATTGGGGACAGCTTCAAACACAAATGGATTGTCTTCTGGAGTCACAAGAATTCCATATTGTTGGATAAATTCAACATAAATATAGAAATGTCCATGTTGATTGAACAACTGACTTAACGATAAGATATTGTTGTTAAACCACTGTTTAAAAAGAGATTTATTCTTGTATAAAATATACTTGTTCCATATAAAAGTACTATGAGGTTTAAATTATGGTTGTAAATTATGCACAATGCAAGAAGCATTTGTTTATGGAATAAAGGAAAAGCTTGTGAAGAAGCAGTTTTCCCAATCAAAATCAATTAAGACTTTGTCTGTCTTTTTATATATGTGTTTATCTACAAATAGTGGTAGTGATAGTGCAGAATATGCCAATCTAGATATTCCTTCAGCCTTGGAGAGCAAAACGCCGCCTTTTAATATCAAGTCTTGTAGAAGCCACAGATTAAATTTCTTTTTAATTTTTTCAATTACTTGGTCAAAATTAACGGCATATCTCTGGGTTTCATTTATGACTATATTGGTACCTAAATAAGTAATAGCAGTCTTTATAGGGATGTTAGAAATTTAATCAATAGAGCCATCTAATAATTCATATTTTTTAATATTTAGTCTAAGACCAGATGCTTTAGGGAAGATATCCAAAATTTTATTGGCAAGAGGTACTTGGGAGTTGTCCTTCAAAAAAAAGGATGGCATTGCCACGAATCGACTAATGATAACTGATCTATTAGCAATACAAATGCCTTGCAAATTACTGTTTTTATGTGTCCATACAAAAGTTGGGCTGTAAGTTAAAAAAGATAAGGAGATCCCTTAGGAGGGCATCCCTGCTAGATGCCACATTTCACTTCAAATCTGGGGATGAAATATATTAAAGCTTAAATTAAATGGAACACTCAGCATTATCATAAAGAGTTTTAACTGCATTACAAAAAGAAATTTTCTTAGTGATTGGAAAATAAAATTGTGTTCCACAGTGGCAAAAGCTTTGAAAAAGTCTCAGAAGAGTAAAAACTGTTATCTGATATAAGATGTAAATAACCAAGCAAATCTAGAACTAACTGAAATATGTCTGTTGGGCACAAATTATGATTATACTTCATCAATAAGAAATCTGAACACTTTTTAATTCTTCTTAAATAAATCAAAGTCAAGATTTTATTATCATTATTTAGGAAACAAATTGGATGTCAGTTGTCATTGAACAGTACATCTTATTGGGTCTGGGGATTAGAGTGATTAAGCCCTAAGTCATACTCACGTGTAGTGCACTGTCAGAAATGCTTTCACTCTTCTAGTCAAAAGCTCACCATATGCTGGAAAAACATTTTGTTAAATTCAGCCAATAAACTATCTGTTTCTGGTGATTCGTTTTCCTTTAGGGATTTTATATAGGCACTGATTTTTATAGAGATAAAGGCTGATCACATTTCTCCTTACCTAATTCGTCAAGTTGAGTGTTAGTCTTTAAAGTATTAAGGAATTCCGATGTATCATTTTTAGAGTACTCTGAAGTATTTACATTTTTATAAAAGTGCAACAAAAATTAAGCTAAATAAATAAATAAAAGATTTTGGTCATTGGATATAACACCATTTATATTTCGCTCATATTTTTCGGACTTTAAGAAATATGAGGAGTTCTGTTCTCTCTTCACTAGCCATTGTTTACAAGATCTAATGAAAGCTCCTTCAGCCTTCCTTTCATATATTTTATCTTAACTTTTCCATAAGTAAATGGATCAACTCTATTCTCTTCTGTTAAGCTATCTTGTGAAATTTGAGAATGTAAGGAAATAGGTGTAGAGATATTTTGCTCTTCTAATTTCCTTTGTCTAGCCAGGATACTGCAATTTTGCTGCTATGTATTTGAAAAGCTTCCAGTTTAACCAAAAAGCTTTGTCCGTTCTTGCTTTAATGAAGAAGTGGACTATTAATCTAGAAATTTTAGTTTTACTTTCTCATTCTTTAAAAGGGATTTAATAGGTTAATATTTGCTTTAACACTATTTTTGATTAGGATATATAAATACAAATATAAATGGGTTTATGATCACTTAAAGGACAAAGAGGTGTGAGAACTGAAACATCTTGCACCTTGATAGTTTTGGAAACCAACCAGAAGTCTGAATGTGAAAATCTTGTGTTTTCTTTGTTACTCCAAGTGAATGCTACAGTATCTGGGAATTTAACTCTCCATATGTCTATTAGATCATATATCTCCATAAAAAGTTGAAAGTATGAATTTCTATTATTATTATGTCTAAATGGCCATTTATCTATCACAGGATTTAAAATAACATTTAAGTCCGAAAATGTGCGAAAATGTAGTAAACCAGTGCTTAAGTTAATTGTCTATGTCAGTAAGTAATTGAATGTTCTCTAGGTGTGAGTCTAACTACCCAGCCCCCAAACCAGCCCCCGTTCCGACTTAGAAAACATGACGTTAATTCCCAAACATGGTAATATGGGTGGGACTGAACCTTTTAGGCGGAGCTTGACCGTCTAAAAACGTCTTCTCCCGAGCAGCAGTCAGTACTTTCAAAAGCAGAGTGCCAATAACCGTGATAAACCGGAAGAAAAAGCGAACGAAGAAGAAGCGCTAGAATCTCTCAATTTCTGTCGCATTTGTCGCATCATGATCCGAACCGTGATTTTTCGGGGCCTTCCAAAATTGCGCCAAGTACCAGTATGTCACTACTCGGCGGCTGTCATCCCAGCACCTAGCACCAAGCCCGAGGTCCGCTATAACAAGGTAAAGTTTGCTATAGTGATAACGGGTTGGATATTAGCCAACTGCGCAACACAACAGATGTGCGTTGTTGCGCTGCGAATAAATGAAAAACTGTTGATTCGGTGTAACTGTTACAATGATTACTTAAATTTCACCTTTTTTTTTTACTCTTTATTGTAAAATTTGTTCGATCCACCTTGGCTTGCATGAAAAACATGCGAGGTACGAGCAGAAGTCCAGATCTTGTAAGTTAGTTGTGTTTTACAGCGGCAATATTTACGTTAAAATAAAATAAAAAAGAGTATCTTTGTAGTTGGGAAACCAGACAAAATCCCAATCCGACAGGCTTCTTGAACAGGATTTGTTAGTTTTACATGGTAAGTTTACATGGTGTTGTGAGGTTAGTTCATATCGTTAAATATTAACAGTGCGTCCTTGAAGTTTTTTTTTTTTTTATCCATGTTAGATTGTGATGTTGTAACAAACAACTTCTGAAGGTGCCAACTTGCTCATGTTACAGTGCCTTTTTTGCAGCGATTCGCCATTTCTTTAAAGTTTATTTCACAACAACTAGCCCATTGTCTTGCTGACCTTAAATATGTTGCTGATTTATAAATGCGTTGGTGGAGCATTCCTTATGGGAGAATATATATTATGTGTGGATCAGTAGGCTCCTTTGAGATTAACTATGCCTGGCTTGGACAGCAGACGGGAGCAGGTGGGGGCAGCAGTGGCAGAGTACAAAACCTGCTGTCAAGTTGGTTTTCAGCAGCCTTCAGTCTATACAGTGTACGGAATTTGATTTGTGCCAAAAGGACTTAAAGGAAACTTTTTAAATAGCAAACAAAAATTAGGAAGTTGAGAGAATAAAACTCACAGACACAAACAAACAAAAAATCATCTTAAAAGTCGAATTTATAGTTTGCAAACAAATAATTCATGTAAAAGTGTAAACTAGGCTGGACTGGGATTAATAAAGTACATTCTATTCTATTCTAGTCTATCTATTTCAGAGCTCAAATCCCAAAGGAGTTGAAACCTTAAATTCAACCTGGATCCCCCTGGTTTCTAATAATTATAATAACAATAATAATAATAATAGTTTTTATCTTTTGTTTTTTTTAGCTATATAATCTATCTTTCATAAGCGAGAATGAGCTAGAAACAGGAAATAAAAGTCTCCCATATTTTTTTTTTTTCCAATTTGTGTTCATTGAAAAACAATAAAGTGATATCTACTTTTAGGATTTTGACTCTATACACACAGCCTCAGAAGATGAAGATTTCTGTCACAATTGATCAAGATCAGTCAAAAAACAAGGCAGCTGCCAATCAAGGAAAACTTGTAAAGGTGGGCTTTGCAGGATATTGGCCATAATTCATTGAATGTAAAGTTCAATTTGCATTAAACTTGACAGATAGGTTAACAAGGTGTTCCAGAAGAGGTCTGCCAAAGCATATCCAATTTGTCTATTAGTAATTTTGTTTCTCCTTTAAACAGACTTCAGTTACTTGTATGACTTGGCTCACTTTTGTGAAGCCCAGAGCCTTCCAGTAGTGGCTCCCAACCTGGATTTTTGCTGATTGCTTCAGTTGAACAAAAAGCAGGCCATAAAGATTGCTAGCTATCTAAGCAACATTACCTGCTAACGTCATCAGTTTATGTACTGTCACAGGTTACTGTGGCAGTCAGGCTAACGTTAGGCTAACATTATGCAACTGGCGGTAGTTGTGTCTTGCAAGTTAGTATTACTTCTAACTTGACACAACATTTAGTACAACATTATATTGAATTCTCATATAATTCATCAGGTAATTCATCATTCATTATCAAGTTGACCTGTCCCACATAAACCACCTAAAAATAAACCAAAAAGATAAATATTTTCAAACACAGAAAGTATTAGGCTTATAAGACTATAGCTTTCATTATTGGTCTGTTAAAAACTGTGTCATGGTCTCCAATATGTAGGCATACAGATATTTTTAGAATCATTACATCAGACTCATCAAAGGTTTTTACGAATACATCATTAATTAAATAAATTGAATATTAGTATGCAGGATTACAATTCTAATATGTAGTTGTATGTCATTTACTTTGTCACTAAAATAAATGGCATGCATTGTGCAGTTATTGCAGTAATTGATTCTGCTCAAGCCTGCCTCATTTTGAATGAGCCTAACATTATACTGAAAGACCTAACTACTACATACACAAGTCATTAAGAAACCCAAGCACATATATTGGTTCAGATATGAAGAATCAAACTCAAAACATCCCCCTTCTTAAGGTGGGGACAATGCACTAGATGCAAGTTGCTCAAACACCTTATCTTTTATCAGTTTAATACATACTCTTAATTCCACATATGTATGTTGTCTTCAACCAACGTCTGTCCAAGGAATGCTCTCATTTTCTAGAACATTCACACTCTCAATTTTCATTTGCTTGCCATTGTTGTGTGCCTGTCTTAATACTTAATTAGATAGCACATTCTTCTGAATTGAATTGCAACCTGGAGCTTCTTTCTCTTTTATTCACATTTATTGTTGTACATGGGGTAACACAGTAAACATTACAGACTGCTTCTTGCTCGCTCTCCTTGAACCCCTTCCAGCTGTCACTTGATCATGTGATGCCTCTAACCCAATACATGACAACCATCACCTTTTAAGCAAGGCCAATTGATTGTAAAATGAAGATTTGAGAACTCTCAGGAGTTGTAATTCCTATGTCAGTCAGTTTTGTTTTAGATCAGTAAAAATAACAACTTATTTATCTGTAAAGGTAGATTTGAATGTAACATTAGCACATGAAATAGTCTGAATAAGTATAAACAGGTGTAATTCTGTGATTTATAATTTTTTAATTTTTTTGCTATAAAAACATAAATACAAGAATTTCAAAATGACGCTCTTACATCAACTCCAGTGAAGTTGTCTCTTACAATAAATGAATTGTTCATATTTGTACAAATGCAGCACTTTTCATGATACATTTTAATGTTTCAGCTGTTTATCAACAACCAGTGGCAGGATGCAGTGAGTGGGAAAACTTTCCCTACCATCAACCCAGCAACTGGTGAAGTCATCTGTGAAGTTGCTGAAGCTGATGAGGTAAACAAACTCTGTTGTGGATAATGTTTACTGCAGGGTAATATTAAACTGAAATTGAAATGGTTAGTTCAAACTGAAGTTCAAACAATATTAAATTGCATACCTATCTGCTACAGCATGCAGTCAGACTACTGCCTTTGTCCAATTTAATGGAATGTTCTCATAAAGCCAGTCATTCACTTTGTACAATATTGGTTTATTTAGATCATCCTCCATTAGTAGTATTTGGTTTTTAGTGGACTGCATTTGCATGGCAATTGTAAAAGACATAATGGTTTTGTATCCCTTGACAAAGGTGAAAAATATTATTAAAAACAAACCCTTGAACCCTCTAATATTACACAGATGTTAATTGACGCAACAACTTGGAACCCATCAGGTAGATAATTGGAAATTTGTGTCTAGGCATACAATTGATGAGGAAAACCTCAGCTGAATACATAAAGCAAAAGTGGGAAAGACACGTTGACATAAGAATCTCCCAGCAGGATTGGACTCATCATTCATGCCCAAAAGACTGTTACAAACTCACAAAGCTAGAGCAACTTCAGTGGGAAGAATTGTTAGCTTTTTTATAACCCTTTAAAGTAAATCAAAACAAAATGGACTTCATATCCAGTGTTTTTGAGACAATGTGAGCATTGACTTGAGGATCACAGGCACATCTTTTGGTCTTGTCCAATCTTACAGCCTCTATGGACTGGTGTTCAAGTCAAAACTAAGTGCATTTTGAGATTTAAGGTTGAGTTCAATTTTCTCTTTCTTAGCCTGGAAAACATGCTTTGGGAATTGTTTGTAAAAAATAAATTTAAAAAAAACTATGACAGAAAGAAAAAATGACCATTTAAAGAAAATGGCTTCTTACAGAGCATCTCACTGAAACAATAAAAGGATATTGTAAATAAACAATCTAGAAAGGATGACATTCAGTTCAAGACTACTGAAAGAAAAAGGGGAAGAATGTTGGTTAAAATGGTATATATATCTGACAAAAAGGTCAGGCAAATTAAACCATAATAAATCTGATTGTGTTTATTGTGTTTTAACAGAAAAATTATGGGATTAAAAAAAAAACAAAAAAAAACCCTAAAAACAATGCTCCTGGATCCAATGGTTTTGGTTCAGTCAGTAGGCTGTAAGATATTCAGCACCTCAGCAAGTTTGACATCAAACAGCAAAGCAAACATGTTCAGTTTCTTTTGTTAGTTTTTATGTCTTGGTACCTCTGGCAAAATGCCTCAGGGAGTTTTTGCAACCTAACCAGCATTTTGAGATGTCATAGCAGCTTTGTTCTTACACACTGCAGCATTACCACTCTCCACTGACATACACCACTTCAAATAAGTTTACAATTGAAAGCAAGCCCACAAATTTGAACATTGTTTCTTACTGGCTACCTTGTTTGTGTGTCATTCAATAAATGCTCATTGCTGTAGGTGACCTTTGTCTACCATGACCAGCAAATCATGTAAAGGCAGGTGACCTTGTGAAGTGGACAAGAGAGCCTTTCAGTGCATGAACTTTAGGATTTTTTTCCCCCTGAAATCAGAAAAGGTTTGAGAAGTAAAATGCTGTTGTAAAAAATAAAAAGAAATCAAGTGTAAATATTAAGTAAATAACAGGTGTAAATAAAATGTTAGTTAAGAAATACATTGTTTTAGTAAAGCCATTAAAGTAGTTGCACTTGCACTTTTTAATAGAGGAACTTGTAATGTGCACTGATGCATGAGATAATCAGTAAAACCGAATTCTACATTCAGGGACCACTCCAGTTTTATAACTGTTTGTATTTTATGTTATTTTTTATCACAGGCTTCCAGGCTGCATATGGCTTCTGGGCCTCAAAAGTACCAGCTCATCCAACTATCAGTACTGTTGTGTCATTTTTCCAGGCAGATGTAGACAAGGCAGTGAAAGCAGCTCGTAATGCCTTTAGGTTGGGGTCACCATGGAGAAGGATGGATGCATCTCATCGTGGCCTGCTACTGAACCGATTGGCAGATGCAATCGAGAGGGATGCTGCCTACCTTGCTGTGAGTCACTATCCCACGTAAAAACACCCCTGATAGAATTTAAGGAAAAAAGACAGCCTGCTTTTGTTTTTTGTCATGTTCTTGCCCCAACTATAGTAATTCACAAGGATACATACTTAAGCTTTTACATCAGATAAAACCTTTGCAAACAAAAGAAAAATAGTCATCAATGTTGAATAATCATACATTGCATGTCACCATTAATCCTAATATAGACCAGTACAGAATTTCCAATACTGTCCAGTATTTCACTTTCAACTTTTAATTTTTTTCTGGCACATCATCTAGAGAATATAACACAAAGGAAAAATAGATGAAGAGTCTTGACAAACTTGTGAATGACACATTTATATTTAGTACTTTAATTGAATAAGAATAATTACATAGGTAGAAGTTGCTTGAATAATTCTAATAACTTCAGGGAAGATTAAACCATCTTAAACAATTAATGCTGTTGCACACTGAAGAGGCCTTGCTGGAACTTTTATGTTGTTTATCAGAATAAGAATTAGAATACTTTTTATTCCCAGTAAAGATTTTTTGTACTAGATCTCCCAGATTGTTGAAAGAACACAGTACTTATTGAGTATGTCTCCTGTGCCAGTTTTTAATGACAGTATTTTGTATAGTTTTAATAATCAAGTCAAGTCAGTTTTCATTTATGTAGTGCAAAAGCACAACATAAGTTGTGTCAAGACACTTAATATACAGAGTATGTCTAGACCACACTCTAAATAATGTTATGAAGACCAAGCAATTGAAGGCACTTCCCACATGAGCACTTGGTGACAGTATTGAGGAAAAACTTCTTTTTAACTGGCAAAAACCTTGAAATAGTTCCAGGCTCAGAGGTAGGCGGCCATCTAACAGTATCGGTGAAATTTCACATTAATTGTGCAACTTAAATTGTTTCAGTGTTTTCAATTGCATGTAAATGCCATGAATGTGAAAATGATATTATGCTGCTGCAACAGGAACTGGAGACCCTTGACAACGGAAAGCCATATGCTGTTTCCTACACTGTGGATCTGCCCAATGTGGTGAAATGTCTCAGGTAACAAGTACACAACACAGAGTTTCATGTACCTTTCTTGGACACAAGAAGTAGAGTTTTAAATGAGTAAGTCACAAAATGCAGCCTTAGACTAACACTGCCTTTTTACTTCTTACTGATGACCTCAGCTGTCTTAGTCTAGGCGGACAATACTGTTACATTTAGGTCTTGAAAGTAAAATCACAGGTAAGATGTAAGATGTGTGAGGTTATGTAACTCTGCTTTGAACCTTTGGGGGAAAAAAACACTTTGGTTTACCCATAGATATTGTGTAAAAACATGTCTAAACCAGTTGTGTTGTGTTTAGGTACTACGCAGGCTGGGCTGACAAGTGGGAGGGAAAGACCATTCCCATTGATGGAGATTTTTTTTGCTACACCAGACATGAACCTGTTGGAGTCTGTGGACAGATCATACCGGTGAGGGAAGTGGGTGGTTGAGTTAGGAAGAGAGAAAAGGTTGACATCTTGCGAAATAAAAATAAATACAAAAAAAAAGTCAGCAATGGGAATGTAGGCCTAAACAGATATGCACTGACTTTTCATAGCTGGTTTAAGGTAATGTAAAAAAAGGATTATTAAGTCTGATGAACCTTTTTCTTAGATAAAATAGAGGGAGGAAGGGGGACACTGAGAGTCAGATTTTGATGCATATTCAATGTCTGCATCATTGTTAATGTCACATAGGAATATCATGTTTACTGCCTACTATTTAGCTATCTGTCCAAATATTTGATTTACTTTTAGGGCATATGAAACACCAGGGCTTGTATTCTTCTTGAGTCTTCTCTGAGGGCTCCTAACTCAGCCTAAAAATTTTTGGCAAAGACTTCTAGCTTAGGAGTGATTTAAGATAATTTAGGCGGTTAGGCAGATTTCAGCCTCAGTGTAAGTCTCTATTAATTTCTTTGAGTCTGAACACAGTGTAGACACAGAATATATCCTCGCCGTTGTTTAATGTGGAACTGGTTCTAAACTGGAAACTGTTTTTGATTCTCATTCCCAAGGGTATTTACTCATGCTTTTGACCGTTTCTTCCTCTTGGACTGTTTCTATCTCTTCTACATGTTGCAAATACCCTGTAGCTTGGACAAATAGATTTTAAGTTACTGTTTTGCAATGCAAACTGTTAGACAAAACATGTTCTCATTGTTAAGATTGATAAGCTTAAACATATATTATTCTGATGGATTGGAAATTTTGGAGCAAGTTCTCAACTAGAACCACTTCTTAATATGTGTCCCAAATTTTATGTATTTATAGATATGACGCCTCTTCTAGCTTGAATGTAACATTTCCAAATTTTAATGTCTAAAAACGGCTATATCTTTGTTATATATTTTGTTGAGTTGTGTACTAACATTATCCCAAACATTGTAATGATGTTCAGACCTAGAGAATTCCCCAATTTTTTAATTACAAATTAATTTTTATTCAAGGAAACTGTTAGTGTAATTTCCTTACCTCTTGGCAGTCAGAGAGTGATGACCGAAGTTGACAAAAATGAGTGAATAAAACTAAAATATGTTAAAAAATAAATAAAACTAATAAGTTACCTCTTTTGTGAACATTTATGCATTTCCAGGTGAAAAGAACAGGCACTTTTCATAATATATTGGGTAGGTGATTTGTTTATCAAAGCTTATCAAGGCTAAACTTCAACCACTCAGGTCAACCGAATATATGGCTAAATAGGAGAGCAGATCCAGTTGGTAAAAGAAACTGCTGAAATTAGATTAGAGAAGAATTGAAACATGTTTATTGAGAACATTTTCAGTGCCATTCTTTGCTTCTCTTTAAATAAAAAGATATAAATACTGTATTAAAAAAGTATATTAACAGCACTGTGTTTGTTGAGGCACAAGTGAGATAAATAAATTCAGAAAGTATAGTATGAGTAGTATAAGTAGCAGATTGTTTTTTTTCTTTTAAGGCTTGTCAGAAGCCAAAGTGCTGCACTAGATTTTGCACTCAAATACAAAATTTTGCAATTCTGTGAACTCAACTATTTAGACCTGGAATGATAGAAAAACAGTGATCATGTTACAAAGTCATCTATCAGATTTTTGTATTTGTATGTATGTCACTGGCCAGTGTAGTGCCTTGCCAGATGACTTAGTTAAGCCAGGTTTAACCTTTTTGCTGGATGACGTATTTATTTATTCATGTATTAATTCATGTTTTCTGAGTAGCATTAAGGGAAATTATTATTATTATTATTATTATTATTATTATTATTATTATTATTATTATTATTATTATTATTATATTGAAAATCATGACACATCGTTTTAAACAGTGTGATTGGTTGATCCAAAAAAGAAAAATAAAGAAAAATTAACATTTAGTGATAACTGACTTGGAATAGACACTTAAACCATAGAATCTAGTCTGTTTTAGTAGATAAATACAATTTTATGCAATAAACATCTCTGAGAATTACTCACCTTGCTAAAGAAACTCTTAACGGGCTTAAAAGTTCTCCTCCCTGCTCCTAACAGTGTTTCACCTTAAGAGGTCTCATAAGGGTTAAGATGCTCTATAAATACCTTTTATTTTTACTAGGGTCTACTCTTAACTTTTAGGGGAAATTCTTAAAAAACTTCTTGATTCTGACATTTTTCTCAGAATTTCATCACTAGGAGCAACTCTTTATGGATACGGGCCCTGGTTCATACCCATGTGGACTGGGTTTAACTCCTACACATAGGGGTGATGTCTAGTCATAGTTGTAAAATCACCATTTTAAGGGATTTGAATTGTAAATGGTGCTAAAATTTTACATATACTGTATATCACATATATATCTGTCTATGAAAATGTAACACTTAGCCCCTAAAAAGAAAGTGATGTCACTTTTCTAATGCAGGTAAAAAATATGTTATGATGAGTGCATTCACAAATAATAAACAGTAAAGGAGCGGCAGAAAAAAGCTATAATAATAAACTTTATCTCCACAGAGTGCAGCAGTGTTTCTGTTTGCTGAGCAAGCACATTTGCCAAAGCAAAGTTAAAGACAATGATATCTGACCTACAAATTTACCACAGCTGGCCAGAAATTGCTTTAAAACAGGAAACGCGTCCTGAAGTTTAACAGCCATACAGGCTTTATCAGAATTAAATAGAAAATAGAAAATAGTTGTTGAAAGAAGTGTAATATGAGCTTACCTTTACTCCTGGCCTCATCTCCCTCTCTCCTTTCCTCCCTGCAGTGGAACTTTCCTCTGTTAATGCAGGCCTGGAAACTGGGCCCAGCTCTTGCAACTGGTAACACTGTGGTGATGAAAGTTGCAGAGCAGACCCCACTCACCGCACTCTATGTAGCCAGCCTGATAAAAGAGGTATCATGTCTCTTTTTTTTCATGCTTAAAATCTATCAATTAATTGGACTTTACATGAGAAATAAAAATGATCATTAATGCAGTACAAACAAAGGAAAAAAGGAATACTTAGACTACCTTTTTTAATTTTTACAGTATATTACAATATTAATGCTCTACCATTCAGTGGGTAAAAAAGTTGAATCAAAGTAGCAAAATCTATGTTCTTTAAACCTCTAATTTGTTAGTTTTGTTTTTTATATTAATGATTTGTGATGTTGTAAGTAACTGCATTTTGCTTAGAACTGGGGTAGGTAATTTTATCCAGTATACACTAGCTGTTATATTGATTGAAATGGTCCTTGCATCCCAACGGCAATCAATATATAGTGAGCTCTGAAAATGGTCTGAAAAATAGTCATCATCTGTAGCTGCTGCAACCCTGTGAAAATGCTGACTTGTGGTCTGCTTGGAAATATTCAATCAAATGCCCCTGTGTCTCCATTCTTGTATGCCATCCTACTGTGCACCAGCCTGCACTTAGAGCATGCTGCTGCTGGAGATATGTTATTGCATGTTTACTAGAGAATGGAAGAGAAAAAGCAAAAATTACCACTACTATGACAACTTGTAAGAGCCTGTAACTCTGTTAGGAAGTAGCTGTGAGGCACTCAATTTTTGTTTATGTGACTCTTTTTCCAGGTGGGTTTTCCTGAAGGTGTTGTGAATATCTTGCCTGGCATGGGACCATCAGCTGGTGCAGCTATTGCAAGGCATATGGATGTTGACAAGGTGGCTTTCACTGGCTCCACAGAGGTGGGATGATTTTCCTTTTTTCCTTTAAGTTGTTGTTAGCCGATAGCATTCTAAAACAAAACTACTTTAATGGCCATGAAATAATTTTTTGACCAATGGGAGCAGAAAGACTCAGATCATGAAAAATGCAACCCTGACACACTGTATAAAGTTGCCAGAGCTGGTAGATTGAGAGGGAGGTCATTCTAAACACTGTTTGATGCACATGGAATAATACACATCAGCAGACTGGTGGAAGAAGCATCTTGTTAGAGGAAGTGTTATCAGAAAACATGACTCCCAGAGAAACTCATTGCAGACTGATTGACAATTACATTGTGGAAAATGTTATTAGCTAGGAAGATATTAGCCCTAAACAGGCCAGAGCTACACAGGAATGAACACTTAGTGCAATAACATATCTCCACTTATAGCAACAATAGGAAAGTTCTGCAGCCAGCCTCTCCAGCTGAATTGTAGGTTACCCTGCAGAATTTTTGACAACTGGTAGCTCCATGGAGCAGTTATTTTATGTGTAGGTCCACTTTTAATGCTTTTGGTGGACAGGCATTAGGACACACATCCACATGCACATGGATGAATGGATGGATGACTGTAGACATTCCTGCCAGATGTTTAACGCAGTTTCACTTATGGAGGGTTGATGGTAATATACCAAGAAATAGAGCTGTATAACAAGCAAAGGCAGGGAATAACAAGACAAGGCAAGTAAACCCAGATGTAAGCAATGCAGGTTTCAAGCTTTTAAAGAAAAATCTGCATCTCTAATGTTAATGGAGTAAGAAATCCTGTAAACTTGTTAACAATAAAGAAAAGATACTGTTGAATCTTCTGGTGATCACATAAATATGCTCTTTGGGTACCTCAGGTGTGCTGCGCTTATCTGATCTTGTGAACAGTCTCGTGAACGGTCTTGTGTGCTTCAAAGTTTCCCTCAAAAAACAATCAAAGGCATACTGTAGGATATGTGCAAACTTATATTGCCTTTATTTTATGTGGCAATATGTATAATTAAATAGATGCATAACAACACATTACACCCAACATAGAACTTCATCAGGGTAATGTCATCAGTAGCTTACATACCTGTATGGTGTTTCACTGAATTGTGTGGATGGGTGGTTCACCATCAACGTGCAAACCTATTAGTCAAATACAGTGAAGTGTATCAGTTCTCCTACCTATTGGTGATGTAAAACTCAAACAAAAGGAAAATCTAAATTTAGTCCCTACTCTTCAAGATGACTCTAACAGGCTTCCAACTGATTGTGTTGGGGTTGGGCCAGTATAAAAATTTTCAAAAAGGTTTGATGTTGAGTCAAATAAAGGACCAGTATACTGGACTTTCACATCTAGGTATCACATTTTTCAGCAACAGCACTCCTTACAGTAGCTTAATGAAAGCTCATGAATGGGAGTGTATTGCAGCACCACAATCAGGAGGACAACTGAACTGAGTGACACAAACAACGTTTAAGTGTAAGTTTTCTTCTTCTATCAAACAAGAAAATAAATAAATTAACTAAGACTAAAGCTGTAGAAATGGCCAGCACACTTTCTCTCCCATGAGACAATAGACCAATCAGCATCGAGTGTCAACACGTATCTCACTCACAGAGGTACTGCAACAACCGCAGAGTTTAAAATCACACTAAAAAGTAAATAAAGAAGACTTCAGCCTTGTTCTACTTCACCTTTACTCTTCTAAAGTGTGACATCAAAACAAAATATAGCAACCAGTGGCAATGTCTGGGATTGACGAAGATATTAAAGTTTACAACTTAATATGACTTTCAGAAGAAATTGAATGCATTCTATATGCCATATATCCATATATATACATGTGCTAACTGCACACCTCAGGAATTGAACCAGTGAACTCCATACTCTTTGAGCAGATGACTTGCTCTCTGTGCCACTAAGGAGAAGTTGTTTTCACCCCGTCTTGTTAAAACTTCTGGCAAAAATGTGCTAGGGCTATATGTCCCTTTGCTCTTTAAAATGTGTCTGCCCTCTCTGTCAGTCATATTCTAGCTATTATTGCAATTGAGCAGTTTGCTGTTGTTTTTTTGGCTTGACTGCTGCAATTAAAACTTTGAACATTTACAACAATGTAACTAGATAACATTAATAGATAAAATTTTTAAAAAAAATCACAAAATATTGTGATGATATTGAGTGTTTGATGAACAAGTTTGGTGAAGTTTGGTGTTAAATTAATTTTTTGGTATTTTTTCCTCCCTGTATTTTGCACAATGGGGTAAAAACACCCCATGTTGCATATTCATTAAGGGAAGGTGCTAAATCGATAGTGTGCGCCATCTTGCTCATTGAAAGATGCAATCCTCTGTGTACACCCATAGTAGATCAGTTTACTTTGTTGTTTGCGTGTGATGTAAAGTTTGCACGTTTCAATGCATGCGGACCTTTAGTAAATCAGCCCCCATGTATTATCTAATGTGCCTAATGTGCCATCATTGTTATTTGTTATTTGGCTTTTATCTGTTTAATGTATAAGTGAGAAAATATCTTAAATCATATACAGGGCTTGAAGTATTCCGGCACCGTGCCAGATCTCCGGTGTTTGGCTATGATTCACAAAACCAAAAAAACCCCAACAACAACAACAACAAAAAAAACTTGCCAGACCCCTTCCTCAAACTGCTACTGTCCAATCCTACGTTAGCAACCGTAACTATGGGTACACATAATGGTTGAGATCTAGCAGCAGTTGATGCTGCGTTCAAGACAACTCTGGGAAAAAACGGGCTCTTAATTGTAGAAAATTAAATGAACAATTAACAGCGTGAAAGTCGGAAATTACAGGTCGGAAATTACACATATATTCATATTCGAAAATAAGCATAAATTGCTACTGCAAGTTTTCAGTGTTCAGCAAATAGTGACAATATGCCACACTTTGTTTTTCTCCACTGAGTTAACCTGTAGCGTGAAGGTTATCTCTGAGTGGTCTTGAACGCAGCATCCAAGCCAACGGTTGTTTCACCGAAATCAGGTCAGATATGTGTCCACAACCGGACATTAGCATGCTACTATAGTCCATAATTTGACACTTCAGCCGAGACGGACTTACCGTATTTTCCCGTCATAACCGTTGGGCGAACGCTGGTTAAACGTCAGTTGATGTATTTTATACATGTTTAGTAATCTACATGTCAAATTTCATGTGTTTACGTTATAAACACTTGTTTTAAAATCTAATTACAACATTAAAGTGATTGTGATATGAGCAAGCAGTAATAAACACTTAAGCGTTCGGGCAACGATCGTCCCAACAGAAGTTTCTATGATTTTTTTTTTACTTTACTGCTAAAACACTGTATTCTTATGAGTACTGTCATGATCTGGCTCATAGCCATGACAAAAATGAGTAGACATATGATTTTAAAATAAAAACAAAATGATTTTATTACAAACAATATTAAATTAGGAAATTGGCAACATAAAAACTACAAACTGAACTAACAAATGAACTAACTAAACCAAAACATAAT
>JAPZDZ010000025.1:26697858-26718207 GCA_029783805.1 Acanthurus tennentii | reverse complement strand
TGTCTGATATGGAGTGGCAGATCGTTCCATAGTTTTGGAGCTGCTACAGCAAAGGCACGGTCACCTCTGAGCTTGCGTTTGGTTTTCAATGAAATTTAAAAAGTTAAGAGCCATCCAGGCCTTTCTGTTGTAGAGACACTTAAGTAGTGGTCAGGCATAATGTGTGACTATTTTTTCAAGAGGCACATAAATCTGACTATTGTCTAGTGTTGTGGAATGAAATGCCATGCTTTTTAAGTATTGAACCATGTGGGAGCAAATACAGAGAGAAAAGGAGAGGGCCTCGGACTGAGCCCTGTGGGACTACACACGAGAGAGGAACGGAGGAGGACACTGAGTCACCAAGGCTGATACAGAGAGTTTGAACCACCAGGACCTTAACCATTCCAGTGCTATGCCCCTGATGCCAACCCACTGCTTCCAATGAGAGATCAAGATTTCATGTCCCGCTGTGTCAAATGCAGCAGTTAAATCTAGAAGCACAAGAATAACACTGTCACTGGAGTCAGTAGTTAGAAAGATATAATTAAAAACTCTTAAAAGAGCTGATTCCGTGCTATGCAGGATTATAAAAGCGGACTGGAAAACCTTGAATATAGTGCTCTTCCAGAAAGGCCATTAGTTGACTGTAAACTGTCTGCTCGAGGATTTTTGAAAGAAAAGGCAATTTGGAAATTGGCCTGAAATTAGCAAAAATTGTAGGATCCAGGCTAGGTTTTTTAATCAAAGGATGCACTGCTGCATTTTTAAAAATTTCAGGGACCACACCTAAGGGTAGACTGCTATTGATAACTGCAAGAACAGATGGCCCTGAAGTGGGGAAAACCTCTTTAAAGAGTCGAGGAGAGACAACATAATTTCAACTACCTGAGGGCTTCAAATGACCAACAATCTCCTGTAAAAAGGTCAGAGTCAAAGATAGCAGAGCAAGGGGCAGAGCCTGAGGGGTCATAAGCAGAGGGTGGGATTAAACCCCTAGTGGAAGTAAACCTATCAATATTAATGGGAGGAAAGTTTCACAAACAACAGAGGAGACCTCAATATAGACCATCTGTGAGGCATTAAGAAATTAGTAAACAATCTTAAACAAAACACAAGGCTTGTGACAGTTTAATAGAATAATATCTGAAAAATATTTTATTTTAGCATCTTTCGCAGTTATTTGATAGTGACACTAGCAGTTTGTCCTTTTTACATTTGTGCTCAGCTCTATGGCACTTGCATCTGACAGCATGGGTCCTGTCATTTAACCAGTGCTCAGTTTTTTGTTTTAGACTGCCTGGTTTACTGGAGCCACAGAGTTTAAGACAGTTTGGCAGGTGGAGTTAAACCATGAGCTAAGATCCTTCATATCATTACACACAGTCTCAGGAATGACACAGTTCTGACTGAATACAGCCAAGAACTGGTCAGCAGTGGAAGGTTTAATGATACAACAGCACCCAACAACTGTGGTTTAATAGTGTTACAGACAAGATATCAAATCATCAAATAATTCAGGCATATGATCAGAAAAAACTACATCACAAATTGTCACAAAAAAACAGGCAAACCATAAAATAAGACAAAATCAAGCGTGTGTCTGCGTTCTTATATTAGACCAGACACAGACTGCACAAAATTATACGAGTCAACGAGGTTTAGAAAGTCCTTTGCCACTGGCTTATCAGGACAACAAAAATGAGCATTTAAAGTCCCAAACAATGAGGACGCAGCCATATTTAGGCATAATTTCATGTAAGAAATCAGAAATGTCATTTACAAAGTTCTTATTGTGTTTGGGAGGCTGATAGACCACTGCACAAAACACTGTGTGAGAGCCACCCAGCTCAAATAGGATGATAATAGCTGCCTATATTCATATTCACTCTTATAAGCAGTCCCTATTCCTTCAGCCTCATCCTGTCCACAGGGAGTTAAAATAGCAAAAATCACGTGGTAAAAGTTCCGTGAAAGCACTGGACTCACCAACACTCAGCCACATCTCAGTCAGGCAGAGAAAATTCAATCCCTGGGACGTGAAGAAATCCTTTAGGACAAAAGTTTTTTTCGCTAGCAATCTAGCGTTTACCAGGCCAATCCTAGGAGAGGCCAATGTTAGCTGTCTGGGGCGCCCGACAGAGGCCACAGGTTTCCCAGATTCACCCCACACCAGCACGGATGAGGAGACCAAGGGCTGCAGGGCTAAAACATCTCATCCATGCCAACAACAGGTACCAGACAGGCAGGCTCTGAGAAATGTGTGCCTAACAGGCCTGCAGCCTCATCAGTTGACCACTGCGTTTACCATGGTGGTGGTGGCGCTTATGCCAGGGTGGTGGGGCTGGGATGCAGCAGAGGTAGGTTGGGATAGAAGCGGGGGCAAGGTTTTATGTTCACCATAATCAAACTTCACTAGATCTTTGGTAGAGAGTTGAATATCTAGCAGTGTTTGGAAATTGTACACCAGTACAGAGAGTTGACATTTTGAGCACAAGTGACACAAATAGCATGAACATACATAGAGCTGACAGTGACAGACAGCAAGCCACACACACAGATGCCATATTTTTCATCACATACTTTATCTCTTTATTACTTTATGTCTTGCCCATTTAGCTTAGTCAGAGAAAAAACACAGCACTCAATTCATTTTAAATGGGACTCTGTGGGGGAAATTTGTATTGCAAAAGATGGCACAGAGTAGAGCTTTGCGAAAGTTCTGTTCAACTAATGGTCTAAAAAATAAGGTGTTCATAAAATTTTTGTAACACAGTAAACAACATGGACTTAGCAACATAGCATTCAGGTTATCAAAAGAATTTTCAAATTTATGTTGATAATGGTGCACAGTCTCTCTCAACCCTCTCAACAGCTCTATCTGGATTTAACCATAAAGATGTATGTGCGGTAAAATTTTCGTTATGTGTAGTAGAGTTATAGCTTAGAAGGTTAATTTGGGGCAAAGACACAGAACTTGTTGAGTGGTTTATATAAGACTTCATTGGTAAATCTATATATACAGTTTTTATATCCGAAAGACCACTGAGAGTGCAGTTATGGTCATCTCCCCATTCATTTAGATAGGACTTAGTCTTGTTTACCCAAAATAACTGCCCAGAAGTGTTACTAAGATGGTCGCCAGGTGGCAGGACTTCTGTATAGGGACCTCAGCTCTGTGCATTTCAGAAGGGGGAATGCAGGTATATACTGCTTCTTTGCAGGTATATACTGCTTCACTGCTGTATCTGTGGTTGGGCCTTATCGGTCAATCATCAGTGGAAACACTATGGAAAAGAATTTTTTTGCCTCCACTTTGGAAACAATTATTTCACTTTCTGCTCTGGTAATATTCTTTTTTTTTGCCCTTTTAGGGCTATATATATCTTAACTCACTCAGCTTTTTTGAACTTCTCACTTCAGCGATCTCTTCATGATCCACCAAGCCATTGTCCTTATAGAGAACTAGAGGCAAAGCAGTATGCTAATTGCAGAAAGCTGTCAGTTTAGAATGATTCTGATTCACAAACATATGCAAGGTGGTGAGAAGAAAATTAAATGGAATCAGGTAAATTGCTGAGGTAAAAGCCATTTAGCCATGTAGCCATTTAAAATGTGGTCCTATTTGTGCTCAAGTGATTCTGCTAAGGCCTCATCTGAACCATGACTACTTTGATCTTTAAGGTTTTTTTGACTACTTGCTTCTGGATATATCTTCTTCTAAAATGTTTGTCTTTACAATCTTAAAAAAAGTTGGAGGCAAGAGGGAGGTCTACACTGCTCCCTGGTCACCAGCTATCTCCTTCTATTACAGTCCAGCACTGCATTCTCCTTGTGGTATCTTCTGTAGTGGTGCTGTAGAGGTGTTGATGAAGAAATCTCCGCAGACACTGACTTGATTGCATATAATAAAGTTTATTACAAAGGAGTACAGTATCAATCAGGTGTTCTGGACAACCTGATGAGAGCTTTCAAAGCCAATATGAATCTCCGACGTACAGCTCGACCATTCCACTTTTTATAGCCCCAGTGGAGATCTCACCATAAAACAGGAATGCAACTTTACATGGATGTAACCCCTTAACTGTCATATACTACATGGGATATGTTATCTATCCCATAAAAACAGGAGGTTTTTATGGATACACGCTACACTTTTGGCTGTGACTTACAGTAGACATCCACTATCCTTAGTAAATAAAATCTTAAAACTGATTTAAGGTTACTGATAGAGGACAGTGACGTAGCCAGGCAACCACTGCCAGTGTCATCTTCTAACCACCCATCCAGATCAACCAGACCAAACACACTACAAGTGGTGTGATAAAGAGAAGTACGAGAGCTTGGATGAGAACAGAATTGACCCATCTTAGACCTAAGGCTATTCCACTACTCACCACACCTTTGGCTAGTGTTTGATCATAATATGGGTGTAATTAGACTCAGGCTAACTTAACAATCTGAAAACAGAGACTGTTGTGTCTACATTATTGGAGAGACCTGGCTCCATCACATCATTCTAAATCAAGGCATGCATTTGATGGGCAGACTAATTCACTGTTAAAAAACTTCTTCTGTCAAAATATTGAGGCCATGTTGAAGCGATGTTCAATCGCTTCAACATGTAATCTAAGCAGTATCTCTGCGTCTATGTATTTCAACTGTCTGATATCAATCTACTGCCTGTTATGAGGTTTACTCTTGGTGTAACCAAAACAACAAAATCATGGTAGATTTCACCCTGAAATAAGCCATTGATTGAATATTATTTTTATTATGAACAAGATTTTGTATATGTTGATCTGGTTTTTGAACAGGTTGATCTTAATTGACCAACATTTGTGTATAAATGGATATAGTTTCTCTTTGTTGGATTGTGGAATGCCAATTTTTTAGGTTGGAATGTTGGCTAAATACATATAGCTTGTCTGACTGAGTGCCTAAAAGCTTACAGTCCCTGACTGGCTTTACATGTTGGGTATATAAGGAAGGTGTTCAAGAACTCTCTTTTGTGGCCTACTGATATTAACTCCTATGCACCTGTGTACAAAATACTATAGTTGCACATGAGCTTTTAAGGTCAAGATTTGGACACTTTATTCATGTTATGCTAAGTGCTTAAAAACAGTCAAAATTGATGGAAAATTTTTCCAATATGAATTTTTTATTTTTGAAATATTAAACAATAACTACCCAAGGAACATATCGCCATTGTGTTTGTTGCTGCAGTTTACATTCCTCCAGTTGCAATAGAAAAATACAGTGGGTGGCTGTGGTTAAGGATGTAGAGCAGGTCCACTCACCAGAAGTTGGTGGTTCGATCTCTGACTCTTCCAGTCTGTACACAGAAGTGTTTTTGGGCAAGACTAATTAACCCCAAAATGATGCCATTCACTTGGTGTGTCAAAATGTTTGTGTAAGTTTGTTTTTGTGTCCTAATGAGAAAGTTTGCACTTTGTGGACACACCTCTTGGCATTATTTTGGGAAGGCTGTGTGAATGATTGAATGCTGACATGTTAAAAAGCACAATGAATAGTTGAAATTGACCAACACAGTACGCAATGCAGTTAAAAAGGTCAAGGGGTTCAATCTGAGCTAGGGCTGTCAATCATTAAAAAAAAAGTTAACTAATTAATCGCATAATTTTCTGTAATTAATCATGATTAATCCTATTTTTCTACTTAAGACTGTAGCGGATATTTATTTATGAAAAATCATGAAATTAATATAGAATCAACACAAAGAAAGTATATTTTCTCTTTTCTCTCACAGTTTCTCTTTGAAATATGCATATAAATTTGGCACAGAAAAGGCATCTTTCTTATATCCTTTAACAGAAATAATAATAAAACCCAGGCCTACATCTTAAAGTAAGGTTAAATATCAAAACCATCAAGGCCACTAAAATTAGACATTAGCTTAAAGTGCAGTTATTTCCTGTATGAACTAGTAACATATATGATAACAACAAAAATATGTTCCATCTTTGTGCCAGTTCTATTTCAGAAAGGTGCACATATGCACAGTGTAAATTAAGGCTGTCAAACGATTAAAAAAAATTTACTCTATTAATTACATCATTATTCTGTGATTAATCGAGATTAATCATGATTAAAATACTAATATTATTTGTATTTTGGTGGGGAGATAAAACAAGTATGTGGTGCTGGAAATAAAGAAATGAGAAACTAGTCTGAGAAATCTATTTCTCTTTATTATTACACAGGTAGTCCTTCAACTAACATATTACAGAATGAACAGTCCCATTTTATGGTTAAACCTTTAACATATTATTGTGCCATTGCATTTTTTTGTCTAGTTGTGGTTGCTTTGTTGACGGGCTTACCCTGGTTGCACACTGTTATTTTAACTTTGCGGACATGACTTCCAGCTAGCTCTGTGCTACTGCTCTTGCTAGCACTAGCATACATGAAGGGCTTGGCCTTGAGGTGATATTTAAGGCTTGTGCTTTGGTGATACAATAAAACTTCACAACAGTATTTACAGATAACTCTGGCCTTGTCTAAATCCCCACTTGGAGTTTTTATGAACAGAAACTGATTGTGGATAACGCCTATGCCCTATGCCTCCTCCTCAGCCATCCTTCTCTGTTGCTGCCAAGCTGCATGTGTGGGTGGCGACACAGAACGTAGACTGTCCAACAGGCTTTACCCAAGTCATGTGATGCGATTAATCGTGCGTTAATCTTTCATTAACGCATTATTGTTCCAGATTAATCGCATGCGTTAACACGTTATTTTGACAGCACTAGTCTGAACTAATAAATTATCTTCGCTTCAACCTGTCTCTCACAGGCTTTGCCCTCTTGTAGATTCCATATTTACAGTGGTTGGAACCAGATGAATGTACACTGAGAAAAATGATTCCGGGAGGATGTAAATGTAACACAATTAAACCAATGATATAAACAATAAAATGTTTGTTTTAATCTCTACAAAGAACAGTTATACCTGGATTTAATCTGCGTAGTTTAAAAGACAAGACATTGTGCATTTTTTCCTTAACAAGATGTGTTTACGTAATTCCAGCCAATCTTCTAATGTCCACTCACACAACAAACATTTTAATGTAATATTTACTTTGGAAAGTGAGTGGAGTCATGTGAGTCCATTTCAAATGCCTGTCACTCAATGCCGTTACTGTGAAGTTCGCCAGTGTTGCAGCCAGGTGTTCACCGCCACCCCGCTGGACATTTTAAGGTAAGAATAAAGTTACCAAGTAGTATATATGTGTGTAACAGTATTTCCACTTTTCTTATTGCTGTAATTTAAAAAATTACTTTAACGTAACCATAGGCTTTTTGTTAAGACTATGTTAGCATGTGACTTTATGGCTAACTGTTGAAGGTCTGTAGTTTGATATTAATAAATTAATGTAACAGGGTTTCCATTAGTCAGTAATTGCTGGTTTTGCATGGTAAAATGTATTTTAAAACAATGATGTCAAGTTGAAAACATACCGGTCAAAAAGTCCGGTGACAGTATCTTTGCCTGCAGGCGCTAAGTTAATGTTAGCTTAGCCGCAAGCTATCATGAGCGGTGTTGACCAGGTGAGGTGAAGTTCATGTGAACGACATATCGAGTCTGCGGTTGTAGTTTCACAACCACAGTGTACAGTAAGGTTTTATGAACAAGCCAAAATCAAGAACTCTGTTTATCTTGGTGTGCTATGAATCTGAAAGTTAACGTAAGTAAAATTGTTGTAAACTCAGCTGCTGGCTGAGCTGGTGGCCCCCCCTCCCTCTGCTGCAGGCTGTGACAGCCTCTCAAAGGACAGGACAATGGACTGCATGTCTGTGTTCTTGATTCTTTATGAATTTCACTTAGTATTATAATGTCAGGAATATTGTTTATGTAATATCTCAGATAAGCTATCGGTGAAATATTATTGAGTAGTTAATTTGCTGTTGTAAACTTAATTTACTCTTCTTTTACTCTAAGATCAAGGAGGAATTCCGGAGGATCACACTGAAGCCACTACAGTCCACATTCCTGGGGAGGTTGGACCTATACATGCCCAAGCTGCTGAGCCTGTACAGGAGGAAGGGAGGAGCTGTCAGGAAGAAGCTTGATGAGACCCTTGACAACTAGGCATGTTCTTACAGAAATGCAGCAACATGGTGTATGTGTAGTAACATCCGGTTGCTGAACATAATCTCTTTCCATATTTTTGTTGGACAACAGCATTGAGTCCCAAAGAGAAGCTGTGATCAGAGGCCTCATTCTCTACCTAGGTGAAAAGCCAGAGTTGATCAAAAGGACCATCAGGTAAAAATAAAATATACCTCTGCCGCTTTGATTCAGAGCCCTGCATGTATCCACATATGAGACAACAATATGCAATCTAGGATAGCTGATGCCTTACTGAATTCATGTGTACATGTTTCTAGTGAAGTATTCATCTTCATTCAGCTCCCCATCACTGAGTTGGCTCAATATTCGACTTGCGTTAAACCCAATCTCTGATGCTTTTTATAGGCTTGTTTTTATGTACATGAGTCGTGACCCAAATTTCTGATTTTTTTCAACCATTCCATTAATTTTAGTGGGGCAGTGGGGACCTAAGATGGAACAAAATATGACTCTGTCACCAACACAGAACAGTATGATGGTCAATTAAAATGACAAGCAGGTGGGAGCTGTGCATAATAGGAGTACTTCCTCTCTATTTCAATTAATTAGGAGCCCTCTTTTTTAACACACAAAAAAGTGAAGTTTAACTACTCTAGTGCTCATCAAGTTTCAAGAGTGTACATTCAATTTTAGCTAGGATTACCAAATTGTTGGATGCATAATAAACAGCACTATATTATGAATAATATTCAATCGTTCGCAGCACTTAAACCCTTTTTGTGCCCCACTTTGTCCTCTAATTTTAGAAAACTCAGGAGTAAACATTAGACATAATCATCATTGAACAAAAACAACATTGTTTATGTTTTCACATAATGCTTTTGTGTAAAGTTAATTTTGTGACCAGTTGATGGACAGATTGACATTAAGGGGCCCTATTGTACACCAGGCGCAAACGCGGTGCACCAGTGGCGCACCGCGTTTCATTGCTATCTTACACCTAGCGCAAGTGGCATTTTTGTCACAAGTGTAAGATAGGAAATCCACTTGTGCTGGGTCTGTGCATCAAGGGGCGGAGGTCTAAGAAAGAAGGCAATATGGAGTCGTGTCCTGGCACGTTTGCTATCTTACAACCAGTGCATGAGGTCAAATGTGCCAGAAGTTTAGACCAGCCAAAACCTAAACAGAGGCGCAAACGTAAAACAGCCTGGACCGCAACATGCTCACACTCTTCTCCACAATCACAAACACCTTTATTTTCTGTTTTTGCCTCTCAGCAGTGTAAAATAATTAAGTGTGCTTTGGACATATTTAGTGAAGTTAGTAAAGTGTCCTTTGAAAATATTTTTGATCACAAAATATGAAGTTTGAAGTTAACAGTGTGTGTATGGGAGTGTGTGTATCTAGCATTTGGCTAAGATGCACATACCCCTTTCATTTATGTGAGCTCCCCACACACACATGTTAAATTTCAATTTAGGAATTACTGTATTCATAATGCCAAATTAATCTCAATGGACGGGACATGATCGCAACGGTCGGATCGTCTTTAACACATGGGTCACTGATGGGGGGAGCAAACTTCCTTGTTCTTGTCAGCGTATTTATTTGATCAGAAAAACAAGGATTGAATAATAATTATCTATAACATGAACCCTGAGCCAAGAGTTCTGTCTACTCACTGCTGAATCGCCTTTCTTTGTTTAAATTCAATATCAACAAGCGGCTGAAAGAAAAACAGTTCGTCAACCATTAATTACCACATGTATCTTATGAACACGAAGGAACCAGGACCCAAGTGCAGAGTCGTTTGAAAAAACACAAATTTATTTTCACTCAAAAAAGGAACAAAAAACCACCTTGCCGGGGAGACACAAAAGCACAAACAAAAAATCGCCACTATGGGGAAAAACTCCACTAGAAAACTAAAAGTAACTAGGAGAGTAAGCTCAATAGAGAAAACTGGCACAAACAAAAAATCACCATCTATGTGGGCACACGAGATCACGAGAAGAAGAAGACGAGAGATTCACTAGAGAGCAGGCCGCGAGCAGTTCAGTCAGCAGACAATAATCGTTTGGCAGAGAGGAGAGGGGAGAGCTGGCTTAAGAAGCCCGTTGATTAAAGATTGCGTGCAGGTGCGCCTCGCTCTCGAGTGGATCCACCCCGCCTCTCTGGACCGCTCTGGCTGCGAAAGGGAGAGAAAAAACAGAGATTAGTACCTGCACAGCCAAAACACAAAGCACAACCACCACAATGTATTCTATTAACAAAATGAATTTTTAATTTTAGGTGTGTGCCTGCATATGTCTTCGCCTGTGCAGGCGAAAATATATTGTAGAAATACATATGACAAATTATGGAAAAGTTTGCTTTCTAAACAATTTGACTTAAGCGAGAATCAGCTGAGAGCTGTCTGACACAATACATTCATTGAGAGTTGTCCCTGTCCAGCTGAATAAACGAACGAGCAAACGAATAAATAAATAAATAAATAAATAAATAAATCCTTGTAGTTGTGTGCGCCGGGCGTACGATACTAATATGCTGTGCGCCAGTGGCGCACCAGTCTTTAAAGGGAATGAGAGCGGATTCTCCCATTGGTTCATGCATTTTTAGCCAGAGACACACCCATGACACACCTATGAATTGATGAGATGATTCTACACAGCTGATTGGACTGCAGGCTGTGCGCCAGTGACACATTGGGCGGGACAGAGCTGGATTCCTCTGATGCTCCTGGAACAAGGCGGCAAAGGTTGACCTGGAAACTCCCATGAATTAATTTTTAACTTTCCCCGCCCAAAGTGTACGATAGGGCCCAAGGTATCTTAAGTGGTATTAGAAGAGCCTAAAAGCATCAAAGTCAATTTGCTGATAACCTGCAGATATCCTGATTTATTCCCTCTGGTATATTTCACAGATTATTGACGATGAATGATGATGCTGCAGCTGTCCAAGAGGCTATTCCTACATTTGTTCTCAACATTTTTGGTCAGCAAAACCAAGGATGGAGGTCTTGACAAGCAAACAGGAATAGCCATCGTAGGAACAGAGGTCCTTTTTGGTATTTCGAATGTTGCGCTTGCGTGTTCCTACCTAATGGGCCTCATATATTCCTTGGAACTAAGCTACCCTAAGAAACTGAAATAAACTTTCTGCCCAGTTGTCGAGTGGAGCCTAGCGATGTCCATATATCTGCGTTATGAAATATTGGCTCCAAACTTTTCTCCAGCACTTCTTGTGGATTGTCATGAGTTTTTGTGAACACATGATATACAGACAATAAACCTTTCAAGTTTGGTGACTTAATGACTTTTCCATGAAAGAAAATTTTTTATCTCATACACAGCTCAAAATCTGTGGGGCAGATATTAAGTCCTGTTAATTGTAATTACTTCATGACAAAAATGTTAGCTTTATACAAAAGTTATCATAAAATGTAATAATTGATTGCTGTTATATTTCACTCAGAAATATTGTGCTTGATTTACTTAAAATTAAGGCAACTTTTTGCATGAGATTACTATGTAGATCAAGCAAAACTGGTCTGTGTATGAACTACATAATTATTTGTATGTAGAAAGTACATTTTCAAGTAAAGTAAGCTTGATTTTGGTTGCAAATTAACTTATTTTTTCAAGTAAAATTTATGTGATTTTTTCAAGTAAACATCACTAAATTTTTACAAGTGATTTTAAGTTGATTTTACATGGAAACACTAAGTTGATTTTACTTGGAAAAATTAAGCTGACTTTACTTGGAAAATGTATTTCTTACTGAGAAAAATCGAGTAGTTCATACAAATACGTGCCTCATGTGAACTACATAATGATCTTGTGCAAAAAGTTGCCTTATTTTTTTCAACTAGATTAAGCAGGATATTTTTATCAGTGTAGCCTCCTACCTTTGTCTTACTAAAACCACTCCAGCAGTGGACACACACCTTGAATTGGGTGAAACCATGGGGGTTAAAAGTCATAAAATACTTGTGTCAATAATTGAAAAAAGAGCTAGAGGGATAATTTTTTTCTCATCTCTGGCATTTTTCTCATCTCTACACACCTAGCACATCACATTGAAGTAGGTGCGAATGTCAGATGATCAGTTCTGAAAAGTTACAAGATCAGACACAGATCCCCTCCCCAACTCTAGTGTTGGAGAGAATCTGGGGGGTTCGAATTTCTGAAGCTGTTTACCGATACAACACGTCCCTCCGAAGCAGCATACCAGTGGCTTAAATCATTCCCACTTTTGTGCAAATGCAGCGCTACTCATAATAATGCCCCTTTCCTTTTTACTCTTTTACTCTGCTAAATATGCTGTAACTGAGCCTGTTGTGAACAGCATATGTGTGAACTGTGTTTAATTTCTTTTTCCTGTTTTAATTGCTTGCTATTACGATCTCCTTCTGTTGCAGATTGCCATAACTCAATCCTCTGAACAAAGAACCTCCTATATCAGGTCAGTCCCTCCTTTGGAGTCTAGCACAGAGGTTGGTAGCAGACGATCCTCAAGGCCCTGTTCCACACCTAGCAGTACCTGTAAACCAAGAGCCCATCTCCAAAACAGATCACGAGAAATTAACCTCTCCCACAAAAGCCACCTTTGTTGCAATCAAGACCTTCTTCTTGATAACCGAGCAGTCCCTAACCACTATAGAAATGTCAAGACCTTACATGTTCGCCACAGTCCAGAAAAAACTTCATGCAAGACCCCTAATCAAATGCTATTGACTAATGGTTTAGTCATCAGACAGATTAGTGAAAACACTGGGCTATTGAGGTTGTCCAGAAGAAGGAGAGGCCTCCCACCTGACACCAGCCCTACCCCTCTGAATTGGGTCCATTTGGACAATAATTCATCAAAAAGGTGCAAGACATTGCAACACAATCTAGGTGATGTCTCACTGGCGAGTGACTGCTGCATTAGTGAAATGCCACAAAGGGAGGCAGACTGTGATAAAGATATTACAGATGAAAATGTGAGCCATATGGATGAAATCACCAGTAGCCATGATGAGGAACTAAAACAAAATAGCTTTGGCCATGTAGGAAAGATTAGACTAGAGACGGCCAGTTCTATTATTGAAGACTTACAGGACAGTGTAAATGCTGGAAAGATAAATTTGGCAAAGGTCACTGCTCTAGAATCCTCTCAAGATGTGGCAGACTTCACCAACATCATCACAAACTATACCGTCAGCCCTGTCAGTAAGATCATTTGCAGACAAGTGAGAGAAAAAAAGCTCCATAGAAACCAGTGTGCATCATCTACAATCCCTGAGCCAATAAGCAGAAATACTGATTCCAGGACTTTTGCCAGAGGTTCTACGGCTAGAACTTTGGTAACTAAAGCTGCTGTTAACTCAATGACATCTACACATACACTCACTGACCTACGAGCCAGTTATTCTGCCAAGCACACTGCTAAAAGTACTAACAAAATTACAAGGAAGGCTCCCAATACCAAGTGTACTTCACCAGCCAGCAGTTGCTCTATCCACAGTCCCAAGGGTGCTGTAAAACACTCTTCTAAGGGCACCACAGAGGACTCTTCTAAGGAAACTGCACCTGTCGGTAGCTTTTCCAGAGCTCTGAGAGACTCTACTAAGGTCCTCATCCAGACCAAGACTGCTACCTCATCCATTAAGACCAGAACCAGCCCTAGGATCCTTCTGAAACACTAAGGTGTACCTTCCCAGATTCACCATTTGCTATACAGCCGCTAAACAGTAAATTAATGCTGAAGACAAATAGCAAAATATCTATAAACAATATTGTTTATAGGTGATGCATGATGATGGTTGTTGGTTGGTTGAATGTTATGTAGTTTACTGTTTTATAAATTTGTCCATGATTGTGGGATAATCTTCATGCTATCCTGAAGTAAAATTAATTATTTTTAAGTCATAGCACTGTGGCAGACACTTTACATTACAGTAGGCTATTTGAAGAAGGGTGTGTCATGAAATAAAGTGAAAAATCACTCAGATACTTCTGTGCTATATTTAATGTATTATTGCCAGAATATTCACTGGGAAAGAGTACTGGCTTTATCAAAGCACATAGTTTAACTCGATCATTCTTTAAAACAATTTCAGTAGCTTACCTAATCTAAAGCATAGAGATCCTGAGGAATTCACACCCAAAAAATCCTCTGGAATTAGAGGATAGGTGTTTATCTATTCCAGTTTGTCTTAAAACAAAACTCAAGTGCTCAAACTAACAATGACAGGTTTCCCCAGCTATCAGAGTTCTTACTGTTCATATAATGCATTTAAAGATTCCTTCTTCAATTAATTTCAGTGTAACTGAAATCCACACTCCTACCCAAAGACACTTCCTGAAGTTAAAATGAGACTGCAGCTGTAAAAGGGAGACAAATCAAGAGGATATCCCCCAAAGTTACAGGCCCTTTTCTGAACAGCCGTTTCTCTGCATTGGCAAGAGCCTGAACCTAAAACAGTAGTGATTCCGTTGTTCTCTGTTTAAGATATATGAAACGCATCAAGTTTTTTTTAATTGTTTTGTAGTTTTTGCTGACAATGAGCTTGTTGCACCATGTAGCAAAACTTTTTATCTGTCCCTTGAACTCTTTTGTAGAAATAATCCTAAAGTGAAAAGGTCCATGTTTTTCACTGGAAATTATGGTGTCTGACATGTTAGTATAGTGATCCCTTTAATTTTGGAAAACAAACACATGTAATACCTAATGTGATTTGAGGAGGCATAAAATCATGAAGATGTAATTATAATTGTATAAGATTCCCTGTCTGTTACGTTTGTTTTGTTTTTTGTCCCCTATCAAAAACAAACAAAAAATGTTCTACGCAACAAAACCTGTTTTTGAATAAACATATAAGCTTGTAAGTATTTTTTGATACAGACTTAAAAAATTAAAACCTGTTTTGGAAAAGTCATTGTATACATGAAACACACATTGAAGCATTCATCCATTTTATCCACATTCTCTCCAACCTACAGCACAAACATTAGAACCAGCTGTTAGTGTACCATAACCGTACCATAACCTGTCTTGGCCAGACTGTTAATGTCCCAGTCTACTGATCTGTTCAGTGACCAAATATGTTTAAAAAAAAAAAACAAGAGTAGAGAGTAGACAAGAATAAACTGGTGTTTTTTTCACTTACTCATTTACTCAACATTTCACTCTACACTCAACACTTACCCAACAGCCTTTTCAGTGTAAGTATTTTTTTTAATGCTCAACATGAACACAATCACAAAAAAAAAACTAAAAACTTAAAATGTGATGGGGTATATTAACATTAAACATGCTTTTTACTGAATAAATACTGAATAACTGTATAGGTCCTTACCCTCAATATCTTAGATATTATTGGAATGTCAGATAGTTTAAGAGTACATCAGGTGCTATTATTTTGCTCATAAGCCTATTTTGGTTGGAGTGGTAAACTGCTATAGCTATATTAAGTAAAAATAGTCAATACATTAATTTCTTAGTCAATACATTAATTGATTTCATCACAGAGAAAGCCCATAAGTTTAGAAAATTCAAAATAGTCAGTGACTTAAAAAGAAAAGAAAATTCCCGTCAGAGACAGCCAGGATGCTGCTGCCTTACTTAAATTTGATTTAAACAAGCTTGCCTTTAAAATTATGTTTCAGTTGTTATATTTTAAATACTTTTAGGGGCTTTAAATCAGCAAAAAAATTGTTTTGTGTTAACATATTTAAACCCTGTCAGTTTACTAGAGTCTATCCTTCAATCTCTATTATGTTTATCATTCTCATATCTCATTTCTCATTCTATTTATAGTGGGGTTTGCTGGTTAGCAGACAGTTACAGTCCTCCCTGACTTATAATTTGTGCTGTAGCTCTTCCTGACATTGTCTTGTACATTCTGTCATAGTCAACAAAACCATTCACGAACTTTGTTTTTTTAATTTAATTTTTTTTAAAGAAGCATATTTAATTAATTCTTGACCTTGGAAACCTTGTCCCTGCCATCTTCTCTACATTGTTTTGTGAATTACTAACTAAATCCTCCAGTCAGTAGTAGTCATTAGTAGTAGAAGTCAGTAGTAGTAGTAGCAGTAGTAGTAGTATATTTAAATTGTGAAATTGACTGCAACTCTTGCATTAAGAGAACTCCATTTTGAAGTATGGACAGGACACCACCATTGTTAGACCACTGGCTGGGTATCTAATAATGATGAGAGCTCATTTTGCGACGAAATCAAGACAGCAACTTATCACTTAGTGTCAACAAATCAGTAAGCTGACGTTTTAAGAAACAGTTAAACTTGTCCCCTCATTATTATCAATATGAATACCAATCAGTGTATGAAAATAAATGGTTAGCCCACTGAATGCAAGACAAAAGACTTGTGATATGACAACACTCAAGATGAGGGAATAATTAATGCAGTCTACCATTAGAAAAACAGTAATGACTGTTCTATATTTTTCACTTTAATATTTTTACAGGGACAGCAGTGTGCGCTCATTGTTCAACTATGGGCTTAACATAATGTTCAGAGTTCAAAACATTGGTATCAGAATGTTAGCAAGTTAGTGCATGTTATGGTATAATTTGGAAAGGATTCATGAGCAATGATAGCCTTGGCTACATGATCTGTGTCCTATTAATTTGAATTCGCAAGCAATTGAATAATGCTCCACTTATGAATGCTGCTCCAGAGAGTTGTGGGACGTAATACTCTCCTCTCTTTTTGTAAAGGATGGTCCAGTGTATCCTATGTTAAAGGAGATATGAAAGGAAGCATTGAGCCACCTTTCCTCAGCATTTAGACAATTCAAACAACTCTTATCATAAACTACTTTCGGATCATTTCACCTAGTTAAGGCAAGACAAGGCAGTTTTATTTATATAGCACCATTCAGACACAAGGAAATTCACAGTGCTTCACAGGGCATAAGAAAAGAAAACAGCTCAAATAAAACAGAAAACAATTCAGATAGAATAGCAGTAAAGAATTCACAACAAGAGAATGAGAGCTTTATTAAAAATAGAAGAAAAAAGATAAATTAAATATGTTTGCTATCTAGTGTAAAGCCTGAGCAAATAGGAATGTTTTGAGGCCTGATTTAAAAGAATGTAGTGATTCAGCAGTCTTAAGGTGTTCAGGAAGTTTGTGTCACAAGTGAGGAGCGTAGTGACTAAAATTGCTTCACCTTGTTTATTTCTGGCTCTGGGAACACTGAGTAAATCTCTTCCTGAGGACCTAAGAGGTCTGGATGTTTCATATTGCTTAAGCATATCTAAAATATATTTGGGCCCTAGGCCGTTCAGCGCTTTGTAGACTAGCAGTAAGATTTTGAAGTCGATTCTTTGACACACAGGCAGCCAGTGCAGTGATTTAAGCACAGGTGTAATGTGTTCCACCTTCTTTGTGTTGGTGAGGACTCTCGCTGCAGCTTTCTGAATGAGCTGAAACTGTCTGACTGATTTTTGTCTAAGACCTGTAAACACATCGTTACAATAATCCAGCCTACTAAAAACAAATGCATGAATAAGTTTTTCTGAAACTTGTTTAGTGAGAAATCCTTTAATTCTTTAAATATTTTTCAAGTAGTAGTAAGCTGACCCTGTTATCATCCTAATGTGGTTGTTGTCTGGCTTGGTTTGTTGTCTTGAGTGAGATTGAGTCAAGGTAAGTGCTAACTTCTAGCCGTTCTTTTTTGGGGCCAAAGACTATCACTTCCGTCTTATCTGGGTTCAGTTGTAGGAAGTTCTGACACATCCACTCAGTGATTTCACTTATGCAATTACTCAACAAATTTAAGGGTCCGTGATCATTAGCTGACACTGATATATAAAGTTGTGTGTCATCGGCATAATTATGATAGGAAACTTTATAATATTCCATGATCTGGGCCAGAGGAAGCATGTAGATGTTGAATAGAAGAGGACCTAGAATGGACCCTTGAGGAACTCCACAGGTGATTTTCATATGGTCTGATTCATAATTGCCAATTGACACAGAGTAGTCCCTATCTTGCAAGTAAGATTTAAACCACTGTAAAGCACTCCTAGAAATTAAGAACCTTTCTAAACAAAAAGGAATTTTCAACCGCAGCCAAAGAGTGATCTTCTCAGCTCCCAATGCTTATGTCACACAACAGGGTCTTCAACCCACCAGCGTTCCCATTTAAGAAAACCTTTTGCCATGTTTTGTGCGCACTGAATGCAGCCCTGATGTGTTTCACCTGTGTGATTGCCCCACTTGTGTCTCATTGCTCCTAGTGCGTGTACAAAGTATCTGTGTTATCCTTTTGTCTTGGTCACATCATCTGTTGTTTCCCCTGGTTCTGTTACTGCTCCCTGGTCCTGTTGTCCTTGAGTGTTTCAAAGTTGTTACCTGAGCTCCTTGTGACTTTGAGTTATGGTTTTAGTTTTACATTTCTGATTTCCTGTTTTGTTAACCATTGCCTTTTTTGAACATTTTTTGCCTTCCACAGTTTGTCACGCTGAGGATTCTGGATTTTAGGATTTCCTGATTTGCTTTGGGCTTTAAGTTTCCATTAGAGCTCCCTTTTCGTTTCAGTTTGCCTGTGTTCCCGTGTCTGCACTTGGGTCCTTAATTTCGTGAACTGTTACAATCTTGCTAACTAGATGCAATTAGTAAAACTGTGTTGAGAGAACAGCTTGTTTAATATTGTTGTGGTTTACCACCCTAGCTTGTAAATTCTCATACAGATTATTACTCAGGGGTCATCTGCCTTGGCCCTTCTAGTCTTGGTTGTCTTTTGTCATTTCAAGTAGGTCTCCAGCACACCTGTGCAAGTGAGGAGTAAAATTTCTATGCATAATTTTGTACATACAGCCAAAAGCAGCTGGTGTGCTGTTTGCTCTTAGCAGGTCAAGTTTCTGGATGGTCCCTGATGATTTTATACCCATCTCAAGAACTGTTCCAATAGCCTCAATGGCAGCCTCTTCCACTGGTAAAGAAAACTGGCAGGAAAAGGCATCCAGCTTTATGTTCCTGGATCTGGGATGGTAGCTGATGGTGAAGTTGAATCTGCCCGGGAAAAGAGACCGCCAAGCCTGGTGAGAGTTTAACCTCCAGGTAGAATGTAAAATAAGTTCTAATGATCGATCTGTACAGTAAATGGATGAACAGAACCCTCTAACCAGAGTTCCCACTCCTGCAACGCAAGCACCACTGTTAGCAATATGCAAAGAGAGAGATGGAGTCTCTGGTACGAGGGGGAAACATTTGGAGAGGATGGCTCTGACTCCTTAGTCAGGGGTGTCGACCTCCACCATGAACTAAAGGGCAGGATCAGGCAGAGCACCACAAAACATTTCTTTTAATCTGCAGAAAGCAGTTTCAGCCACATAAAGGGCAGTTGTTAGCTGGGTTTAAGCTGCTGGGTCCGCTTTGTTTCAATAATGAACCCCAAGAAGGCAACTGAGGACACATATAATTCACATTTCTCTGCATTAACAAACAATTTGTTCTCTAATAGCCTCTTAAGTAAATTTCTCACATTAGTAACATGCTCATTCCAAGATCCAGGAAAAATTACTATGTCATCAAGATGCACAAAGTGGTCAAGCATATCCCTGAGAACATCACTGATTAGGTGCCTGGAGGACAGCAGGAGTATTAGTTAGTTAAAAATACTATGTTGGAGAAAGCTTTATATGTCCCATCTACATTGGCTTTCCCTGATTAGGGGACAGTGGTAGAAAGAAAGAAACAGTTGCACAGTCGTTGGTGGAATACAGGGAGGAAAAGAGCCATGGATTGTTCTCTGGTGTAGGCAAAAGGGTTAGGGTTATGGACCAGCTAAACCTTTCAAAAATACTACTTGCAAAGCCACTTGATCCCAGCTGCACTCAGAGGCTAAGATGCTGCACTGAGTGGCTAAAATGCAGAAATCTAGTGTAAAGTGAGAAACAGGAGGGAAAGGGGGAAGAGGAGTGAGAAAACCACAAAAAAAACGAACAACTAAACACAATAACTCAAACCACAACAGCTATTATAGAATCAGGAAAGGAGTCCAGTAAGAAAAAGGGAGATAAAAGCATGAGGAAGACACTAATGAATTATTAAACAAGCCATTTACAGAGACAAACTAAACAGCTCTTCCAGTAAACCAAGATGTCAGCACCTGGCAAGATTTAGTTTTGTTAATATAATGTAAAAACTTTTCAGTGACATTAACTTGTAGTACATATCACATACAGGCATATATTGATAGTTACTAGGGATGGCTCGATACCACTTTTTCACATACCGATCCGATACTGCAGCCTTG
>JAPZDZ010000025.1:26677850-26697758 GCA_029783805.1 Acanthurus tennentii | reverse complement strand
AACTGCATTTTGTGTTTACTTGTGTTATCTTTGACTAATGTTTAAATTTGTTTGATGATCTGAAACATTTAAGTGTGAAAACATGCAAAAAAGTAAGAAATCAGGAAGGGGGCAAACACTTTTTCACACCACTGTATATGTATTCTTCTATTTCTTTTTATCCCAGTGTGACCAGCTAAATCATAAAACTCTGTAAATCTGCTCCTAAATAGTCGTTTAAGACAAAAACAAAGACATGCAAATTGTAGCGTTCTGATTGATGGAAGGCCATGAACCCCCTGGCAACATGCACCCAAACCCTCAAGAAGTAAAACCCTGAAATCTCAATTTCGCAGTCATTTGAGCTCCATTTTGTTGCCTTTAAAACTGTTGCAAATCTCGTAATTTTCAAGTCTTACTCTCTTGCACTGCACATGCCTAACTACCTATACTTTAATTCAAGCATCATAAATGTTTGTTGCTAAGTTAATTGATTTTTGTGCTCACCATTAAATTCATAGCCAAGTCAAGCATTCACTTGACTTCACTTGACTTTACTAAATTTATTCTTTGGAGGTGGTGCCACAAACGAGTGTAAATTCATCATAAATTCATAAAGTCCACTACAATCACATACAAAGTAAAAAAATCACAATAAAACATCGGTGAACAAATAGTATGTTAACAGACATGCAACACAGAGAAGCTAACTGATTAATCAATAAAACATTACTGCCATTATCTGCCATGAAACTGTTGAGGACAGTGTACACAACTGTATCTTAGCTTGATGGAGCTGTAGTTGTAATCTATCGTGTAATTATACAAAACCCAATTCCAAAAAAGTCTGGGATCCAATGTAAATTGTATAGAACAGAATACAAAGATTTGCAATTTCTTTTTGGTCTTTTTTCAATTGAATACAGTACAAAGACACAATATTTAATGTTTAAACTGAAAAACTTTGTTTTTCTTTTTTGGAAATATATACTCATTCTGAACTTGATGCCTGCAATACACTGCAAAAAAGTTGGGACAGGGGCATGTTTACCACTTTGTTCCATCACCTTTTCTTTTAACAACACTTAGCAAGCGTTTTGAAACTGAGGACACTAATTGTTGAAGTTTTGAAAGCAGAATTCTTTCCCATCCTTGCTTGATATACAACTTCAGTTGCTCAACAGTCCAGGGTCTCCGTTGTTGTATTTGGTGCTTCATAATGCGCCCCACAGTTTCAATGGGAGATGGCTCTGGACTGCAGGCAGGCCAGTCTAATATTTTCTTCCTTTTTACTATGAAGCCACGCTGTTGTTACATGTGTAGAAAGTGGCTTAGTATTGTCTTGCTGAAATAATCAGGGACGTCCCTGAAAAAGACGTTGTCTAAACTTCAGCAAATGTTGCTCCAAAACCTTTATCTACCTTTTAGCATTAATAGTGCTTTTACAGATGTGCAAGATACCCATATTATTGAAAGTATCACAGCCCCATACCATCACTGATGCTGGCTTTAGAACTCTGTGCTTATCATAATCTGCATGGTCCTTTTCATCTTTAGCTAGCATTCATAATTTCCAAAAACAATTTAAAATGTAGACTCGTCAGACCACAGCACACTTCCACTTTGCTTCTGTCCATCTCAGATAGGCTCAGGCCAAGAGGAGTCGACAGCGTCTCTGAATGTTGTTGTTGAAATACGGCTTTCTCTTTATATGGTAGTCTTAACTTGCATTTTTAGATGCAGAAACAAACTGTGTTAACTGACAATAGTTTTCCAAAGTGTTCCCAAGTCTATGTAGCAATATCCATTACAGAATGCTGTTGGTTTTTCGTGTAGTGCTGCCTGAGGGATTGAAGGTCATAGGCATTCATTGTTGATTTTAGGCCTTGCCCCTTACGTGCAGAGATTTTTCAAGATTCTCTGAATCTTTTGATGTTTATATGGACTGTAGATGTTGAAATTCCTAAATTTTTCACTATTTTGCATTGAGAAATGTTGTTCTTGAACTGCTGGAATGTTTGTCCATACAGTTGTTCACAAACCAATGAACATTGCCCCATCCTTGCTTGTGACAAACTTAGCTTTTCAAGATGTCCTTTTATACCTAGTCATGACAATATCACCTGTTTCCAATTAACTTATGGAATGTTTTAGGTGTTTCTTGAGTATTTCTCATCTTTTGCAGTCTTTTGTTGTCCTCATTACTTTTTGGAATGTGTTGCAGGCATTAAATTCAGAATGAGTTAATGTTCTAAAATAAACAATAAAATCAATCAGTTTAAACCATAAATACCTTGTCTTTGTACATATTCAACATAGCGTCCCAACTTTTTTTGAATTGGGTTTTGAACATATACCTGCTTTATTGACATCTCCTGATTGTCACAAACAGTAAAATACACAGATAAGCCAAACAGAGCTTCGAAGATTTTACCACAGAGTGGCAAGACACACTATACCTATATAAGTAATGTTCTACAGTTATTTCCAACTATTTAACAGTTTAAAATAGTGAACATAATAGTGTCCTACCTGATCCTTGTAGTATAAGGCATGTTTATGGAGATTCTATGTCTTGTTGTCATGTGACACTGAGTACAGTGCTGAGAGAAAGAGAAACAAGAACTAGAGCTGGAAAGCATAGCCCTCAAAAAAATGCTTTACTTTGGCCAAACTGTATGTCCTACTCCTCTTTTATAAAACATGACCTAAGGTGATATCAATTTGTTTAAAATATATTCATCTTTAGGACATATACAACCTCCCTTTCCAATGTTCATGTACATAGTTTTAAAAAATCCTAGTTCAACTTAAGAACAAGTTTGTTTTATTGTTTGCTTCTTATTATCTTTTTACATGCAGCAGCTGGTGGCTCCCTCAACTTTAGCACAACAAAACAACAATGGAGCGATCCTCTGGTTTTTATTACTGAAAATCGTACTTATGACAGTAATTCACTTGTCAATATCAGAAGAGGAAGTGCAATGATTGGATTAAGTGCAAGGGACCTTGAGATGATCTCTGCTCTCGGCATCTCAAGATCAAACAATCAAAACATTCGGGCCAGACGTGATTGCAAGCAGTGTGGTCGACCCAGGAAGAGAGGGAAATAAGCCAGGATAAGACTTAAGCAAAGAAGGCTTGGACCCAAGGTTGTTCCACTACCCGGCCTATTCCTGGCAAATGTCCGGTCGCAGGACAATAAAATGAATGAGGCTCAACAAAGAGAAACCAGAAACTGTGGTGCTCTCACCTTTACAGAGACGTGGCTAAATAACAACTTACCAAATGAGGCTTTAGCACTGGATGGGCGGAGCCTGTTCCGGGCCAACAGAACACAAAACTCTGGTAAGACGAGAGGGGGCGGACTCTGTGTGTACATCAATGATGCTTGGTGCACAGGTGCAGTCAGAATGGATGGAAAATGTTCACCTGATGTTGAGTTTTTACTGCTGAGATGTCGGCCATATTACCTGCCCAGAGAATTCACCAGTGTGTTTGTTGCTGCTGTTTACACTCCACCAGATGCAAATTCAAAAACTGCACTCCAGGTATTGTATGAGGTCATCAGCAGTCACTGATGGTTAAAAAGCTCAGAAACGGCTGTATTTCCTAAGGAAACTTAAGAAGGCAAAATTCCTACGCCAAGTTCTGGTCAACTTCTACAAAGGAGCGATTGAAAGCATTCTGACTGGAAACATCACAAAGTGGCATTGGATTTGCACGGCCCAGCACACACGCACGCATGCATGCACATTCTCACTCACACACACACACACACACACACACACACACACACACACACACACACACGCACACACACAGCGAGTGCTTTTACTACTTGCACAGTTTTAACAATACAGTGGGGATAGTAATTGATAAGGGTTTTAATGGAAAAAAATATTAGAACTCAGAAAATTATGCACAGTGCCCCTCGGAATGTTTCCCTTGTTTTTTGCACATTTTTCCTTTGAAAACTGTAAAAGTAGAATTGAGCCAAAATATGAACACAAGAATAAATAAAGACAGTAAGCATGAGGGACAATAATAGGTTGCCTGCTTCAATGCAGCATGCACCCAATGAGGAAAATGGCTGACAGCCACAACATGTAGTTGCACAAAAGCACACTTAAAATTTCTGCATGAAGTTTTATTACTGTTGTTGTTTCTCTGCATTGTCCCCTTACTTTTGTGTTCCCAATCTCTCTTTTTGCTCTCTCCCTATCCACCTCTGAACCTTGAACTTTCTGGCAACCCTGTCAAAAATTTCAATACAGACTGCAATAGGAAGAGTTGATCAGACTCCTCATATGCAAAGCAAATCTGTTTTGGCACCACAAGGCACCCAGATCGCTTCATACTGCATGCCTAAGCTGAAAAAAGAGTCATGAACCCCCCCTTTTTTTTTTTAACAGAAAATAAGCTTTGTTTGACTATCATCGAATGATTTATGTGAAATTGTAGGGCTGTCAAAATTAACACGTTAACCCATGCAATTAATCTGGGAACAATAACGCATTAATGTAAGATTAACGCACGATTAATTGCATCATGTGACTTAGGTAGAGCCTGTCTGACAGTATGCTCTGTGTCACCACCCACACATGCAGCCTGGCAGCGACAGAGAAGGATGGCTGAGGAGGAGGCGTTGGACATAGGCATACACAATCAGTTTCTGTTCATAAAAATTCCAGGTGGGGATTTAGACAAGACAAGAGTTGTCTGTAAATACTGTTGCGACGTTTTATCGTATCACTGAAGCACAACGAGCCTTAAATATCACCTCAAGACCAAGCACTTCATGCATGCTAGTGCTAGCAGAAGCAGTAGCACAAAGCTAGCTGGAAGTCATGTCCACCAAGTTAAAATAACACCACATACTTGTTTTATCTCCCCACCAAAATACAAATAATATTAGAATTTTAATCGCGATTAATTGCGATTAATCACAGAGTAATGCTGCAATTAATCGAGTTTAATTTTTTTAAATCATTTGACAACCCTATTAAATTGTCATGGTGTAATAAACTGTATGAATTTGAACATACTACATAACTAGTATGTCCTCTACAGCATGACTGCCACCAACACAAATAGGTATGGGTGTGCAAAGATCCATTCGATGCTTCTTGCACTTTAAATTATACATTTTTTCTGTATAGGACATACTTCTGCTTCAAAACAACAGCTGAGTCTAAAAGTGTTTTTTATGTTTGGTGTGAGTTAAGTGTAAGTGTAAGACCTGCAGGCATCACTGTTCTCGCTGCCGCTTTCCGTGCTTCCTGACTGACTGGAGGTCTTGGAGCTGTTGTCTGTCTTTGTGTCCTGCTGCTGATGTTCAGGTAGTAGCAACAAAGCATTCCTCAGGCAGATGGCTGCAAACTCCATACTGGCTACTGGGATAGCTGCTGACTGACCCTCACTGTCCAAACACAAAAACACAAGCATGCATGGCTGGGTCAGATATTGGTCCACAACAGCGTTAAGTTGTCATAAGCAGGATGAACTACTAATTACATATCAGCTAGTCAGAGTTATAGTAGATACAACACAGTTTGACTGGACAGAGTTATGAAATAATGAAGAGGACTTAAACATTTTGGTTGATAAAAATCTTGCAGAGAAAAACCATCACACAACCACAGAAGTCTTGGAACTACAAATTTCACTCTGGAGAAATGTCATTTGCATCAATGGAAACATGATGACAAATATAATGTGAAAAGGCCTTCACACACCCAGCCAAGTCGACTGTCAGTCTACAACCAGGCTGTCACTGAGCATCTTTCAGTCTACTTTTACCAGTGTTGTCTGCATTGTTAGCTTTAGCTGGCCCTTGTCTGTGGCTTTTTGGCCTCTTCAGCCCAATGAAATAGTGGCAGAGCTCATCAGTAATTGAATCTAGTACCAGTAGTTTGTGTTTTGGCTCTTTGTGACTGCATTGATAAGTACCATCAACCTGGAGTCAAACAGGTTGATGGTTTTATTTGGATCCAATTGTTAACAAAGGTTTTGGGGAGTCCATCTGGAATTGAAAAGTAGTAACCACGATTTCATTCAAGTGAGGTTTCTGTCTATATTTTCTTCTCCCCGCCTCCCTGTCTTCCTTTCTTATTCCAAAACCAAGATAACAATGGCATTTGTTATTTGCAACTATTAATCAGATATTTTCGGGATTTAAAGAAATTAATATATGGATACAAGACTGTCTTGTTGGTGGGCAAGAGTGGAGTGAAAATGGTTAGCAAATGCAGCTCTTTCATCACAGTTTGTGTATCTACATTCCTAGTTCAACAGTTTCCTTTGTAAGTGACGAATGCAATCTACCTTCACCTGCTGTTCTGCAGAATTATCTCCAATTAGCTGACAATCAGCCATAGTCTTTGCAGTATGTTCAGCTGCAACTTTTGGGCCAAAACAGGTGACTGGAGGCGATGCAACATGAAGCAACGTTGCATCGCCTCCAGTCACCTGCAGCATCAGAATCAACTGCCAGCAAAACAACCGATGCTACTTGATGCTGCTAGGTCTTCGATGTCGGTTTGGTATGTCAAGGTAATACAAGATATTATCAGGGTTTTTTCTGCACATGAATCCCGAAGTCAGCAGCCAACACCAACTCCAGGCTGCAACTGCTTAAAATGGTCAAAGTCAGAAAAATAAATAACTCTATATAATAATTCCCCAACTTCTTCACAGTTTCTTGAAGCATACACTGAATGAAGTAGTCCATCACTGTGCTGTTGGGGCATCTGACTATGTCTGCATCCCAGAATAGAAGCAGAGAAAGAAGCAGAGGAATTTTCAAGAAGAAATTTACTGCACTGTCCTCACTGCCTTGTATCTGGTGTGGAAGGTCCAGAGACGCCAGTGGTCTGAACGCCATCCTGTCTGGGTGCACAACATTCTGCAGAGGTGCGCACAGCTGGGAGAGTTTCACTGCCTTCTCATGATGGATGGGTTTTTTTCTCAAGTCATCAGGTAGTCAATGCTGATAGGCTGTCATGAGGCCAATATGTCGTTCAAGTTTAATATTTTCAGCTTCCACAAAGACGGGATAAGACGAGAAAATCTCATCCTGTCTCATGGGCTGTTTTGCAGCACCCATTGCTTGTAGTGTGAGTCGCAGTGCTTAACACGATTTTGCTTCAAGCCATTGTCTATGTAATTTCATTGCATCACAAATTATATTCGCTTTTGGTGTGGACATAGCTTAAAACTTACTTGGTGGCAACAGGTAATGCCTACCTAAGGGTAGGAATGGGCAGTGGCAGGATATCTATGGTGGTAAATGACTAAGTATTTTAACCTAACGCTGTTCTTCAGTGTACTGCAGTGGTTATACAACCTTCCGAATAAGTCATGTTAATGGTGTGTGTGTGCTTCATAGGTACACTCCAGTAGTCATGAAAATAGCTCCAAACCCATGGTGCCCTCTGGTATTTAAGCTGGTGAATAATGTTTCTTTTGCATTTTTTAAAGGGGCTGCATAAATTAATGCTACATATGATCGATGCAATTGTCTTTAGTTTGGTGGGTATGGCTCATAAGATCAGTTAACAATTTTCACAAAGCCAATTTATCACCTGTCCAAATTACTGTCACAGAGAGGACAGTAATGTGGACAGGTGAAACAGTGCAGATATACGATCATTCAAGGTAGTTAAAAAGCAAAAATTTATGTTACTGACGAGAATCAATAAATTGAAAAAAAAAAAAATAAATAAATCAAGAAATTGGCACCTGCCACCACAAACCTATTTTGGTGCCAGGAAAAACCATATTTTTAAAGAAACATACAGGGCGTATCAGTCTTTTCTATTCACTTAACCTTTAACAATTACTGTACTTGCATACATACTTATAGACATGTGACTAAAATTGAAATATTTGCTTTAAGCAATAGAGCCAATGCTGAACAATTTTCATAAGTAGAAAACTAAAATTATATCTTTACAGTGGTTACCATTTCAACAAGAAACATGCAGCTGCTGTCCTCTACTAGACAGTAAAATCTCTAAACAGTAATTTATCTTATGTCATTGGGCTGGAGGATGAACTTGTTCGACTTGACACTAACCTGTAGACGGTACTCTGGGTGGACTGGGACGCCAGGATGATCTTGCGATGGTAGCCTTGCCCAACAATAGACTGAACTATGCCTTTTTTACAAGGTAAACCTCTGCTTTCCTGCTCCAACCCCTGGAATCATAAACATGTCTTTATTTGTAAATAAGATATTACTGAAGCCATTTCCATTATTGGATAATTTTCAAAAAAAAATCACTTCAATAAGTGTAAAGTGATCATCTTCAACAACCAAGGAAAAGAACATTGTCAAACTAGTTATTAAATGAAAATGCAAAATAGTAACAAACAACCTTTAACATATTACAGAAAAAAATCAAATGAGACAAATTACTCAATTTTGAACTAAAGCTATGCAATATAAACAAGGTTTTTTAATCAGTCATACCCCTTTGTTAGCACAGATGCAGCACTCTGCAAGCCGTAGCCATAGTCGAGGATTGGAATGGTAAACTTGTACCGCCTCCATCAGGCACTCAAACGCTGCAAGAGGTCTGCCAATGTGCAGCAGCTGAATACCACAGTTATACAGCAGCTCGTATTGCTTGTTGGCCAGCAGAGCACACATGGGGATACCAGTAAACTTCTTAGCTGGTATAAAAACAAAAAACAGGATGTGTTACAATTAGAAACACTTTTTCACAATCTGTTTCCCAAAATCACTTAGTTCAAAACAGATAGATACACTTTACACAATTAGACAATGAAGGTGTGCATTTGAACGCACTTGAATGATTCCAACTTCTCTACAAGGTTACAAAGACCTCAAAAAATGATAATATAGTTCAGTCATTAATCAAAAACACGAGAAGGAGAAAAAGTGCAGTTTATGTCTTTGTGTCACAAGGGTGCTCTATCTAAGAACCTATCCCTTGGTTTTAAACATGGCCCCTGTAGCCTTTAAGCCCCAGTTAACAAACATGCAAAAAAATCACATTTTCTTTAAACCTTGTAATGCAGATGATTTTAAATGCTGGTATATCTGTCTCTAAGATTTTCTACCCACTACCTAATATAATAGAGATGAATGGACTTCAGTTTATGATGCTCAGCCTCAAATTATGATTAAGAATCTATTCACTGTTGGTGTGAATAATCAGCATACCTCACATCAATATTTTTCATGGGAATATAGCTTTGTTAGAAAGTAGTTTCACTGAAAATACTGACAGTGTGTACAGAAACATTTTCACATTGTACCGCTGATTCTATTAAAATGTCACAAGTAATGCCAAGTAAATTTTTCTGCAAGACGGATTACTAAATATAGGAACAAATATATATCCACAACCATCAGCATGGTAATATGAGACTTTAGACAAGTGTTAAATACAATGATCTTTGTTAATCTAAGACGAATAGAGTTGTTCTCCCCAGTGAAGGAGCAAGTTAAACACCTTTTGCAAGAGAAAAAAAAATTGATGGGTCACACTCTGAAAGCTTAGCAAATTCAGTCAAGAGACGATGCTTACTGTCACTTACATTGTCCATTGTTGCCATCTCCCAGCTGTGCACAGGTGTGGTCATTCTCTTGCAGCGCCTTCTTGAAGTAGAAAATGCCTAGATTATGTTTCCCCATTGCAAAGTGAATGCAGCCCAAGTTGTTCCAGAACATACATCGAACACATTCACCTGAATGAGAAAGTAAGGGCATGTGAAAAATTCATGACAACTAGCACATACAAAAATTATCAAAAGTGACTCCTACAGTTAAGTCAGTTGCATTTCCAATGAAGACAATGTCTGAAATCACTATTTAGCCAAAACTAAATTGACAGTCCAAACTAGGTTAAGTCTAACATTAAACTAGCTGTATACTTTTTGATACCAATCTAATCAAGCCAACAAACCAGAGAGGTTCAAGAGTTGTCACCTGTCTTGATGGGTCCAGGATGCTCTGCAATGTTGGAGCTATTCAACAGCTTAACTGCTTTCCGATAGTTTCCTCTCAGGTACTCAAAATTACTCTTGAGAAAAAGTGAGGGTGCAGACTGATGGATGGGACAGAAATGATGACAGTTGACACAGGTTTAGAGACACAACCAGAACAACCATAACAGGTGCACTGATGTGAAATGCTGATAAACCTGAACATACCAACAACTGACAAACCAACAGATGACTGCTGTGAACAGACAGGGTAGAGGTTGAAACTGGCTACAACAAGGACTACAGAGGAGTGTAAATTTAGTCTCCAACAATCAACTTTCGGCCAAGACACAATAGCTTGTGTTAACCAGAGTGGCTTGTGTGTTGGACAGAAAATGATTTAAAGCTTGTCAGTACTAAAGATCTTATTTTGTCAAAACAGAATATCAGTAGCATTGTTTGAAAGTAGAACTTATTGTGTGAGTGAGGTACACTGTAAGTGAAGTAGGAACATTACATTTGTTGTTATAGAAATGCGGATACGTTAGCAGGCTAATTAGGCTAATTGCCAGAACTTATCTGTCCAACAGAAAACAGGCCAACTCCAGATTCACCCTGGTTTTAAAATTTACTTAGTCCACTCTGCGTTTCACTTTACTCTATCTACACTTCTCGCTGTCATGTCCGCCCTTATTGTATCTCCTGCTAAGATAACTGAGGGGGATTATTTTATATGAGCCTATGAATTGTTTTTTGAGAAAATTCTGCATATCATACCTTAAACAAAGTACTGTGGCAATCAAAATAGCTCCTTAGTTTGAGGAAAATTAGTAATAAAGACAATATGAGGGGAGGGGATTGCACAGCCGACAAGTTAGTCTTTATGAAAGCTGCAAACCACAAGCAAAGAACCAATATTTTTACAGATTTCATTAAAGTAGTTACAAAACTGCGGAAATTCTCTCAAAAGTATAGTCATCACTGTGATTAGACAAACAAAATATTGTTGAGGCTGGCGTACATGAAACGATCAGTTTATATTGCTTGCATTTGGCTGCACAACCTGACAGAAATACAGTGTAATGTGCAGGAATATCATTATGCTAGTGAGACCATGCTGATTTGTTAACATAATGACATCACTTGCATATTCTATATAGAGAATGAGTACTTGACGTCATCCAATGAAAACAACGCAACACATTGTGGGCAAAGTGGTCAGACTGTTTCTGTTGAGTAGAGCATGACGAAAACAAAAAAAAAGTTTAATCAGATCACTTGCAAAAGCTCACTTACTCCAGCAGTGAGCTCAATAAAAGAAGACAAATAATGAAATTTTCAAGTAAAAATTTAGGCAATTTTCAAGTTTAGATGAGAATAAAAAGAAAAAAGACTGCATGTGTATATGCACTCACTCCACTAACCAGGTACACAAACATGTCTGATAGTAAGACTTGCTGTAGTTGGTCCAGATCCTCCATCTGCTCTTTTTGCTCATATGGATCGATCCCATTAAGCCCTCCAATTCCTTGGAGGTAGTGCTCCTTTGCTTCCTTTTTCAGTTTCTCGGGATAAGGAATTTTGCTATTCTGTTTTGTGTGGTCCATTAATGAGCGCGTCTGTTCACGTCTGCGGTTAAACCATGAACGTAAACAAAGCATGACCACGATTATGACGACAACAGCCCAGAATGCAACGCAGCATGATGTCAGCACCCTTTCTCTATATTAGCCCCCCCCCCACACAATTTGAATTAAATGATGCAAAAGTGCAGACTCAGACTTACATTCCCTGCTGTGTTCATGACTGATTTGATCTCCCTTTTACAGGCTTTGGAGGATTTCATTTGAATGTAGGCTCTCACTTTGTACTGTAAAGAAAACAATCTGTGTCAACAGGATGCAGACTGAAACCGAGAAGCAGTGAATGTTTAAGTCCACTTGAAATGCAAAATGTCTTTTTAATCCCTTTTAGATCATAAATCGCTAGTCATATTGTACACTCTGTAAGCAATGTTAGCCAAAGAAATTACAAAAAAACTTTGTTCTTATTATTTTGTATCAAAGTCCCATCACATTTACTTCTGGGTGACAACATGACTTTTGTCATCTTACCCCCAGCAATTTCAACCAATGGTATCATTACAGTATCAGAGGTTTTGTCACACCTACATATCCTGTTTGTTCTGAAAATACATCAGGATACGGAAGTAAGATACTCTCAAAATGCCATTTCAGGTGGACTCGAAAATCTATGAGCTCTTGCCTGATGCATCTTTGATTTGGCTGCCTCAATCATGGCGGTGAACTCTGCTTTCTGATTCGCTCCATCTTTGTTTGAACTGTTGTTCTGGAATCAAGCACAGCATTTAAACAGTGTACTCTTTGCTTTTCAAGCACTTGATAAGACTAATATCCTAATAGAAAACACATTCAGATAGTAGCCTCAGACACAACTACATAACTAATTTGATACCTGCTTGAAAGACTAATTGCTTTTAAGCTTTTAAAAAGTAATCATCCACCTCACTTTCAGTAAACTGGGTTGGAGGAAGATATCTCAGAGGCAAACATCTATCTCTATATCTTAAACAAGCAGCCAAGATATATGTAAAATTAAAATGTGTTTACACATTCTGTGGGAACCATCAACCATTTTTTTTCTCTTTCTATCTTTCAATTAGGTTTGTAGTGATGTATCAATGAACTCTACAAAAAAGTTCAGTAAAAATTTAACATCAACCATTTGAAAATACCAGCAAGTTGTATAACACTATGATTTTCTTTTAATGACTATGTTGTGTGGCAGGGTACCTCTCCTTTGCCGTTCTTGTTGCTTCCTTGCAAAGACAGTTTGTCCAGCATGGCTAGCAGATGGAGGGCCTTCTCTGGCTGGAAGGTGAGCAGGTACAGATCCACCAGCAGAAAGCATACAGCCTGAGCAAACTTCTCTTCTAGGTCAAATTACATAAGATGTTATGCTGAACTCAAGAGTGACACAAGGACATCACATCTGAAATGGATGACATCAAATTCATTAACATTCATTTTTATTCAGGTTTTTTGATAAAGAAAAAAACGTGTACATCTTCATACATCTTTACAAAAACAGATATTTGTAATATCTAATGCAAGGGCCACAAACACCTATATTATCCTGAGATGTTTCTATCGTAATTCTCCATAGAGAGGAGACAGCGAACAGTAACTGCATACAGCAACATCTTGTACATATCCCAATATTTTGAAATAAAGCAAACAAAAGAAAATCTTTCATGACAACCTATATATTATTCACAAACTAAAGATAAACAGAAGCTAGAAGAGGTTTATTATCTATACAAATATTTTCTACTGGCAATAGCAGCTGTTGTCTGGCCTCCTCAAATTTTTGGTGGAAGAGACAGAAATGAAAAAGTTTGTGGCTTAAGGAAAAAAAAACAGACCCCTTTTTTCTCTATAATAATAAATAAGTGCCTCGTTTACAAAAAGTGCAAACAGAGCTTTGAGCAGTCCTTTCATGTTTTTTCTACTTCCCTTTCTTTCTTTCCTAACACAGCAAAACACAACAGCACCTACTTTACAATACTTCTGATGCTAGAGAACTGAAAAACTCAAATGAAAGAGGAGTTGGCTCACCTATTGCCTTTCATCTAACAGCTCCTTCTTGTTCCATTACTTTCACAGATGGTATAAAAGTACTCCAAGACATATCATAAATTGATCTGCTGTCACAAAATGCTGAAAATGAACGCTGTTTTGCTCCAAAACGCATTTTGATGATTGATAGCAGTAAACTAATTAAGCTAGCTGAGCACATTTACTTCCTGTGACTAACCTACTTCACAACAAAAGTTAAGTCCAGTTTCCCAAGTACTGTTTGAGGAGCCTGAGCTGTAGAAAATATTCACTATGCTCCAGTTACTTAACACTGCATCTATAGACACTGAGTGTTTGCCTCATAGAAAGCAAGTGTACTGCCAGTATTACTGGTGGTGTCACAAATTTATAAACCAGCAGGGGGAAAAAAATAATGCCATAAAGTAATAACACTTTCTTTTCACCCTTTCAAAAACTGGTCACAGGCCCGGATAGAACCATTAATTAGACCATATTCGAACCCTGTACAATATTTCATAATGCCTGATATATATAATTCAACCTGCCACAGTGGCTAGTAGAAGTTAGTGTGTTACATGCCATTGCAACTTGGCAGGCGTTAATATCAAGCCCTTCATATATATGTATATGTGTGTGTATATATACACACACACTCACTCACACACACAGACACACACACACACACGTGTATGTTTGTATCACTAATTGATCCATACATATCACATATGATCACTATTTATTGTGCATTTAAAATGTATATCAAGATCACAAATTGACTTATTATATTTATTATGATATAAGCAGAGCAGTTGATATTACTAAACCTAATGTAAAGCATTATAACTTACCAAATGGCTCCAGAAACTGGTAGAGCTTCTCTCCGATAGAGATTGCTTCAGAAAACTGTCGCATATGATAGTGAATAATGGCTTGATTATAGTACAGCAAGCTATTTTCCACATCATCCAGCCCGTCAACATCCTCTACTGATGTGTGAATCTGAAAAATAAAGTTTTGTGTAATGAAAAACAAGACATCATAATGATGCAAAGTGCTGTGTGTCTAAAATTTTTACTGGTTTAAACTGAAATAGTCACCACTGCACACTAGTCGTCTGGTGCGGTGTTCAAATAGTCTAAATATAAAAGTCAAAAGAGAGTGTCACACTCAGAGTTAATAGACTGGAAAGATTTTTTTTAAATTAAATTTTGATTGGCAGAAACCAGAGAATGTTTTCGACCATATGGCCTTCATTAGTGTGATGTCATTCAGGTTTTCATTAACTGCTTACGTAGAGTCAGCTACCGGGTGAGAGAGATCAGCATTCATTCACAGTCTCAACGCAGATTTTAATTTTTTTTGCCTTGAAGCTTTGTTCAATCCATGGGAACTGTGCAGTTACGGATCGAGGATGTATTAAGAAGAGCCACAGATAGGTTTCAGGGATACTGAATATACAGGTCTCTCTACCGTCTCTGTATGCTGTCTTGGATGTTCAAGCGCGTACTAGCATACTGAGGTTACTAATAGCCAGACCTGATTTTTTTCAATCTAATTAGCCTATGCAACATAATAGCTGGCTATTGAGGCAGAAAGACTATGGTTTAGGAATGTTTTATTGGCGTCATTATGCAAAACTGCTTTTTGTGACATAACAGCAAAGGCAAGAAACAAATTTGCCTCATATCCCTAACATAAATTAATTAAGTTTTTGTCTGCCCTGTTTTGGTTGTTTATTCACATAAGTTTTCGGATGCTCAGCAGTGCTTTGTAGGGTGTTTTTTTTGTTTGGTTTTTTTGTAAATGATCAATAAGACAGTCAAAAACTGTTTTCATAGGATGTTTGTCGGCTATGCTCAGAGCTAAGGTTCAACCATGCGCACATGAACAAGATGTTAAGTCAACGTGCTAGTGAGTTTCTGTTAAGTGGTTATTCATTTTCGTGGTGTTTGAGTTGTCTTAAGCTGATGTAAAATTGTTTACATAAGCTTGTAGCTGAGTTTGTCCTGTGTGATTTGATGTGCAGCATGACTATGTTTTTACACGATTTGTTTGCTGTTGAATGCTGCTTGTTGCAGAACGTGCTGGCAGACCCCCATGTGGGCTCTGCTGGGGCTCAAGTGATGTTAATGAAACATATTCGCACGCTTCCCTGACTAATGGAAAAAATAATCACTATGGTACTCGATTACAAAAGTAATCGATAACTTCAGCCCTACACACATCAGAAAAATTGAAAATTCAGACTAATAAACATAATGAAATAGCATTAAGAGAGAAGATATGACCACCCCAGTAGCACACCATTTTGTCGACCATGGCCACAAGGTTGAGGATCTGAAGTGTACTGAAGCTGAAATAGTTCGGCTGAAATGTCAAGGTGGTGACATTGAAAAGTAACACTTAAAACAAGAATGTTAGTAGATTCACTGTTTAAGATCCCTTTACCTGACTGGCATGAATTAAGAAAAATATCTGATCCCCTTTCAGTGGTCACAATTTTAATTTTAGCTTCCTTAATTTGTTGCACTATTTCAGAGTTTTGTTAATTTTTTGGTTTGGTTTTCAGTAGCTAAATGGTTTTAGCTACTGAAACAACATGCACTGGAGAACATTTATATTCATTTATTTTATTAATGTGTCACAATTGCTCAATAAGCACAATATTGTGGAACAATGTTGATCTTTTTTTCAAACACAATATTAAATACAATCAATTTTTTTTAAAAAAATTCTCCAACAGATTGTTAAAATGTTTCAAGTGATACTCAGCCTTGAAAGTTATAACAGAGGAGCTAGATAATAGCTAACTTTTGGTCAGATCTGATTTATGAACGGTGATATATCTGATTACACAGGGTTGATCAAGGTTATATTTGTGTATGGTTTATATCAATGCAGATGTGTTTACTAAATTGCAAACATTGGCCTAAATGGAAATGTTTATTTTATTGCAAATGGGTTTACTTAATTTTATTTAGTAACTCTGACTGAAAAAGAAATGTATATGAATATCTGGGAGCATATAGAGTACACAAAGAAAAATGTGCAGCATAATCTATGTGATTTCAATTCTAACTCTACTTATGAAGAGAATGAGAATCTGAATGCCAACACATTGATGAAGGCCAGATAACCGAAAATGTTCTTTGTTTTCTGCTTATCAAAACGTCATAAAAAAGAATCAATTTAGTCATTTTGACTCTGAGTGCGACCCTCTTTTTTGACTTTTATATTTAAACTTTTACTGAAAATAGATTTGACATGAACTAAACAGATGGGAATAATAAAATCAACAACAAATACCTGGTTCTTCATTGCCATTAGAATCTGTTTCAGAGTCCCTGTAGTGGTCTGACCACTTTTGTAAAAGTCCACAACAGCCTTATTCATGGTGATCTTGTAGTCTTCTTTGTTGAGCTCCTGCAGGGCTTCAAGGTGTATAAGAGACTCATCGAACTGCCCAGCCTGTGGGGAACAGAGGGCCCATGTGCTAAAATTGGAATATAAGGTCTGCAGATTTCAACATGACTGAATTTCATCTTGTATTACTCTAATTGTTTCACCGACCAAAAAAATAGTTCAGTACCTATTTCTCATGCATATGCATGCAACAGCCCTGCGGTACTTGCACTAAGTTTATCCTTAATGCAAATACTTTTACAAACTTTCATTAAAATCTGTCCTAGGACAGCCAATACCCAATGGACATTTTGATACCACCGAAGTGTTTACAAGGGCTGATTGAAAAATCCCACCAAGGCTTATTCTGATCACTCTTTAACAAATCTACAAATAACCTTATGTCTGCCCAACATTGTGTTTGTTTGTTTGTTTAACAGAGTTTCTACCAGTAACATTTTGCTGTAGTTAAACTGAATATTTGTAGCACATGACTTCAGACTTGATGGCTTCTTAGTTCATTGTCTAGACAACACATCTTCGTTTTAACAGTAATATGAGCAGGATTTCACCATCTCTGATTTACAAATAAAGCCAGCCCCCCACCATTTTTCTTGTCACTAGCTTTAACATCTCTGTCTGAACATGTCAGAATAAACCCAGGTAGATGCATACTGGAGTCTGAGATATTTTGATTCAACCAGGTTTCAGTAAAGCATAGGCTGCACTCACAGCATACCCCCCAGGTCTTCGCCAATATCTCAAGCTCATCACTTTTTTTGGGCATAGAGTTGCCATTCCCCATGATGATTGATGGCAGAAAGGGCTTATATCTCCATCTCATTGATTTCACCTGTACACTAGCACAGCATCCATGGAAAGGCTTCTTTATCTCAGCTGAAATAGGGTGGGATTAGGGCTGGGCGATATGACCTCAAGTCAATATCACGATAAATTGGGCAGTTTTACCTCCATACACTGTACCTCGTCTTGGGGAATGGACATAGCCTACCAGCACACACAGTCAAAACAGATAAAAAAAGACTTTTTTTTTCTTTTTTAATAAAACACCAAATTTACCGACATGAGCAAAATGACGTCGGTTATTTGCATAAGACAAGACCAAAGACCAAGTGAAAATATTGAACATGATTGTTTTCATCACAACGCCAACATGCAAGAAAGACTGCCTTAAAACAGTCAGGATTAAGTTTTATGACTACCTTACACCAAACAACCCAGATCACAGGCCTGTGCTATAACTTGAGGAAGATTGTCATGATTTTATTCTGACTTTGGGAATTTGTCTGTGACTTTGAATTGCATGAAAGTCATTCAGTGTAAGGCTGGCCTAAGCCAGAACTCCTTGTTAAAATTTTTGTTGTTTTGTTTAAATTGTTTTTCATGAACTTCATCACCTCTTGACTATGTAATGTTGTATCACTAATGAAACACATGCCATGCAACACAGGCAGAATTTCACTGTGTGAGGAACTCAACTCATGCCGCACAAGTGTCTTACCACAAAATTAACAGTAACATGTCAGAAAAGAACAGATTTCTAAAAAAAAGGGAACAACTGACAGACTGAACACATTCTAACAGTTTCCTCTGACTTTTAATCCCAAAATGCAACATCTTAAGGCATACTAGGGAAACTCCGCTCACACATCCCCCATCACGATACAATATACTCACTCATCAGTATGTTGTTGAAAAACTGTATCTAACGTGATTACTCATATTTTCTGGCTCCTTACTTGCCAAAATCAATCTAATGGTTTAAAAAAACTAAAATACCCAGACAAAAAAAAATAGACTAAAATACTTTGGGTTTTCTTTTCACTTAAATAGGACTAAAATGCCAAGACTTGAACATAAGAAACACAAGGGGTCATTTCAAGACCCCTGGTATTTCAAAATATGTGAAACTCCTACTTGTCAGTTCATGATTTTTCCTAAAATGAAAACATCTAGTGAATTTTGAGGTCTGTGGGATAAAGACAAAAAATATAATGATCATTTATACCAAAAACTTTATGGTCAGGCAGTGTTATTGCTGTTACTTAATTTTAACATTTACGATTGAAAAGCAAAAAACATACACTAGTTGTCACAGTCAGCAACTGTACAAGAGTTGCTAGATTTTAGACTCATGGTAAATTAAGCTAAACGGTTAAACAACAAACAGACAGCTTTCGTTTTAGTTTGTTTGCAACAATGAATGTTAGCTGTTAGCTGCTAAGCTGGTGTCCTGTGTTTGAGACTATGGATAGACAGAGCAGATTAAAAAGCATATTACATGGTTCATATTTATGCAGGTTTAACAGATGTATGAATAAAGTTTTGGCTTTTGAATGCAAAGGTTTAATAGCACTTACTTGGAGTAACTACTAGTGTAGTTCACGTCAACTCAGGTAATCTGTCACTTCACTACTCTGCCATGATGTTGCATGTATGAGCGCACACGCACGCACCCATGTGTGCATGTGCAGCATTAACACAGAAAGCAGGGCAAGAGATTCTGTAGACTAGATGCAGAGCATGGGGAAAATGTGCATATTTAAAAAAAACTGATCTTCAGAGGGCTTCTTCCAAAAATAAACAGGACTGATTAAAATGGCAGATACACAATAATGCAGTTTAACATTAAAATCAGTCTATTTCCAACAAACACAAGACGTCAGAAGGGAAAGTAGCTGACTAGAAATGCTTTTATGTCCCATCGTTCGGCTGCAAGTTGAATTTTGCTTAAGAAGGCCAGTGCCTTCCACAGTTGCTAGCCCCAAATTGTCAAAAGTCTAGTTGATTTGTGCAAGCCATGCGCGTCGCCAGACACTTTCTACCCGGGCATGTGCCCCGGTAAACATGCACTGTGCCCCCCTGTAAATCTCTCAATGAAAATTGAGAATTAATCTATTTTTCATCACAGAATAATATCCGTACCGCT
>JAPZDZ010000025.1:26638684-26653660 GCA_029783805.1 Acanthurus tennentii | reverse complement strand
AATCCTGTCACATCATTGCAGTCACTGAAACAAGCTGAGTCTGAGAAACCGAAGTACCAAAGACCTCAAAGCTTAGGAGCAAAGACGCTGACAATAAGTCCAAATGAAAGAGCTAACATGTTATGTATTTTCTGTCAGAAAGGTGGGCACACTTTGCACAAATGCAGAAAGTTCATGGAGAAAACAGTTCCAGACAGAGTCAAGTTTGTTCGAAATGAGAGGTTATGCTTTGGCTGTCTTAAGTCTGGTCATCACTCAAAGAGTTGCCAAAGTAGAAGCGTCTGTGATGTGTGTCATAAGCGACATCCCACTTGTTTGCATGCAGTACGACCTAAAGAAGAGCAAAACTCATCACAAACTCAAAGTCAAGAACAGTTAAGTACAACTCAAGAAAAGATAGAGTAAACCCTCATCTGTGCGATGTAAAGAAGCAACCACAGCTGCTACTTAAAACCGAGTGATATTGGAAGAAGTTGACAAACAAACGGCTACAGTCATTCCAGTGTGGCTGTCATCATCATCTCAGCCTACACAAGAAGTTCTTGTGTACGCACTTTTGGATTCTCAAAGTGACACAACCTTTGTTCTCAGTGAAATAGCTGAATCTTTAGAAGTACATAAAGAACCAATCAAGCACAAGCTCTCTACTATGACTTCAAGAACCACCTTAGTGACCTCCCAAAGAATAGACAACCTACAAGTCAGAGGCTTTTACACTGACAAGAAGATTTCTTTACCACCAGTCTATACAAGAGACTTTATTCCAACCAACAGATCCCAACAGATGAAACTGCAAAGGCATGGTCTCATTTAGAGCACCTTCAAGCAGAAATCGCTCCTTTACAGAACTGTGAAGTTGGGTTGCTTATTGGATACAACTGCTCACAGGCTTTACTCCCAAGAGAAGTCGTGTCTGGCAATGATAATCAGCCTTATGCACAGCGCACAGACCTCGGATGAAGTGTCGTTGGACATGGAAATCCCTGTCTAGACTACAAAGACACCATTGGTATCAGTCATCATATAGTAGTGAGAAAACTGACACCAGATTTTGATCCATCTGAACTGAAGTTCACTATGTGAACAGAATTAAAGTAAAAGAGATCATTCCCTCAGACATCATAAACATCTTGGAATCAGACCTCTAGGAAAGAGTGAAAGAAAATGATCCGGTGTCTCAAGAGGATTTGAGGTTTCTTGCCAAGTTGAAAGATAACATTACAAAAAAGGACAGTGGGCACTATGAGATGCCATTACCATTTAAAGAGGATAGACCAAAGTTGCCAGATAATAAGGTGTGTGCAGTGAATCGTCTCAATTGTCTTGAAAGGAGACTTAAGAAAGATCAAACATACTACCAAGATTATGTCAAGTTCATAAATGACATCGTCTCAAGAGGTGATGCAGAGAAGGTCCCTGAGGATGAAATTGACAATAGTCCAGCTTGGTATATTCAACATCATGGAATCTATCATCCACAGAAACCATGAAAAATACGTGTAGTGTTTGACTGTTCTGCCAAGTACCAAGACATCTCCCTCAACGATCATTTGCTAACTGGTCCTGACTTAACAAATACATTATTGGGTGTCTTATGTCATTTCAGAAAGGGTTCCATTGCAGTCATGTGTGATGTGGAACGCATGTTCCACCAGTTTCACGTAAAAAAGGAAGATCAAGATTATTTGAGGTTTCTGTGGTGGGAGTACAGCAATTTGAAAACCAAGCCATCCATCTACAGAATGAGGGTCCACTTCAATAACTTTAATTAAAGACTCATTATTCTAGCAGAAAGTGAAAATCTAGATAAACAAAAAAAGCCGAAACAAAAAGACTCAACGTACAAAAGCCAAAATGCCGAAAACTCAAGACAAAAACAGCTCCGCTACCAAATATAGCAAAATAGCATTGCAAGCTAACGGCAACTCATGTGGAGCTACAGGACACCCCGGAACGAGCATAACGCCAGGAGACCTACTTGAAGTGATAAAAGATTTAAAATCCAAGATGAAAGGGGACAACGACAACTTGAGAAAGGTATTAACTCGTTTCACACAGAAGTGAGCAGTAAACTTGATGGTTTGGCTGAAGAGATGCAGGGGCTGAAGGAGCGAATGGGTGAGATGGAGACACGGGTGGGGCAAGTGGAGGACTTGGCCGTGGAAATGACCGAAGCGCTCACAGCAACTATAAAACGCCAGAAAACTCTGCAACAAAAACTCACAGATTTAGAGTCCAAGTCAAGAAGAAACAACATCCGCATCTTTGGAGTTTCAGAGGGTGAAGAGGGAAGCTCCATGATGTGCTTCGTCTCAGACCTTCTCAAACGTGAGCTGCCGCTACCCACAGACATGGACCTAAAGATATAGCAGGCTCACCGCTCCCTCGCCCCGAAACCAAGACCAGAGCCCCCCCCAAGACCCTTCATCATTAACTTCCAGGAATTCACAACTAAAGAAACCATGTTAAGAGAAGCCTGGAAAAGGGGTAAGATTCAGCTCGGTAACCGCCCGCTATTCTTCAACCATGACTACGCTGCAGAGATCGTGCAGAAGCGTAGGGAATACAACGAGATTAAGAAATGCCTGAAGGCGAAGGGTATATGTTTCCGGACCCCCTACACCAGCATGAGAATCCACTGGGACAGTGGAGTCAGGACCTACACCAGTGCACACGACGCGGGATGGGAGCTGCAGAGACGGGGCTACAGTGTGGAGGAGCCAGCTGCGAAGGACGAGGAGGACCCTGGTGTGCCCCGGCTGACAGAGCTGCTGGGCTGGCAGCGACAAGGCAAGAACCCGCAGGGAGGGACACCTACCACGGCTGATAGAGCTAAGGAGAGAGTCCTGGAGTTCCAGAGGAGCCCCACAGAGTGACAGGAAAGTCGGCTTTGAGAGCAGTAATATGTTGGACACGTAATTCACTTTCTGAATTAACACTTTTGAGCTGGGAGCGGCTCCAAGGACAGGACTGAGACTGTTGGACACATAGGATGGTAGTAGTTTCACTACTGAACCCACTCAGGGCCCTTTCCCTACGACAGGTTTTACCCTAGACCTACCAACGGGGTCATGGAGAGAAATCTGCCCCTCCTTTGGAGTTCCAGGTATTTATGTTATGTCAGAGTCAGTTGTTATACTGATGCTGTTACTGTTTTTCCTACGTTTACGGGGCGACTGATTCCTTCTTACTTTAAATGAGTGTGGCACATAAAATAATATCTTTAAACGTGAATGGCCTTGGTAACCCTATAAAGCGAAGTAAGGTTATAGCAAAACTGAGAAAGGCTAAACCAAGTGTAGCGTTTCTGCAAGAAACACATTTATCAAAAAAAGAACATGAAAAGTTTAAAAAGCTGGGCTGTGAACTCCTTTTACAGCTCATGTAAGAATAGCAGAAGAAGAGGGGTAATAACATTGCTACCTAACTCTGTTAATTTTGAATGAATCAAAGAAGAAACCGATAGAGAGGGCAGATATGTGATTGTCAAGGGAAGGATAGACAGTGTTTTAGTCTCTCTAATTAATACATACGCTCCACCGGAGAGCGACAGAACATTTCTAAAATCTGTTTTTGATAAAACTGAATCAGTGAGTGAGGGAATCGTAGTCTGTGCAGGAGACTGGAACATTATTTTAAACTATAATATGGATACAACAAGTATTAGAAGACAACCTGTCCAAAAGCTTGAATATGTTAATTAGGGAATCCAGCCTGTTTGATGTGTGGAGGGACCTGCATCCACTAGAGGGGGACTTTACACACTACTCAGCAACTCAAAAAGTACACTCCAGAATAGATTATTTTCTGATGAATACCACAGATAGATACAGGGTTAAAGAATGTACCGTAGGGACTGCAGACGTATCAGACCACAACGCAATCTATTTAACCATAAACCTGGACAACATAAATAAAAAACTCTATGGAGATTGAATTTAGGAATTCTAAACAATACGACAAATGTGGAAGATATAAAGAGAGAAATAAAAAAATGTATTAACATAAATAGAGATAATGAGGTTGTCCCAACAATAGTCTGGGATACTGTCAAAGCAGTAATAAGAGGTCGTCTGATCTCAAGGACATCCAAAACAAACAAAATGAAAAGGTTTAAATATGACAAATTACAACAACAGTTAAGGAAACTAGAAAAACAGCAACAAACCGACCAAAGTGACAAACTGGTAGAACAAATAAAAATAGTTAAAAAAGACATAAACAATATGGCATCTGAAGAAATGGAGAAGAAATTACAATTTACAAAACAAATATTCTATGAATCCGGACCCAAAGCCATAAAGATTCTGGCAAAGCACCTCAGAACACAAAAAAAATAAAAACTCAATACACAAAATTAGGGAACCAACCAGCAATGAAATAATATATGAATCAGACATAATTCAAAAAACCTTCAAAGAATACTATAAAATGCTGTACTCATCACCTGAGAATATAAACGAGATGGAGATTAAAAACTATTTGTTAAAACTGGATCTTCCCTCCATAGGTACTAACCAAAACGGAGCTCTAACCTCTCCAATAACAAAAGAAGAGCTAGACAAGGCCATCACTAAACTGAAGACAAATAAAAGCACTGGGAGTGATGGATACCCAAATGAGTGGGATAAAATCTTCAGGCAGGAGATCTCCTCTTTACTGTTGGAGTCTTTTAACTGGACACTCAAACACGCTGAAATCCCCCCTTCCTGGAATGAAGCGGTCATATCTGTAATCCCCAAGGAAGGTAGAAATAAAGAATACTGTGAGTCGTACCGACCAATCTCTGTCCTCAATGTCGATTACAAATTATTCACTTCGATAATTTCCTAAAGGTTGGAACATTTACTGCCAGAGCTAATAGATGGAGACCAGACAGGTTTCATAAAAGGCCGACAAACCCAAGATAATATTAGAAGGACAATACGAATAATAGATACAATTAATAAATCAAAAACAAGTGCAGTCTTAATCAGCCTTGACGCAGAGAAGGCCTTTAATCGCGTCAGCTGGCCCTTTCTTTTCTCTGTGTTGGAGAGGATGGGTTTCACCAGTCAATTCATTAAATGTATCCCAGCCCTCTATAATGAGCCAACTGCCAGAATTAAGATCAATGGCACCTTAACAGATAATTTTACACTTTATAGAGGCACCTGGCAGGGATGTTGTCTGAGCCCCACTCTATTTGCTCTTTTCATAGAACCGCTGGCCCAGGAAATTAGACAGAATGATGAACTCAAAGGAATTACAATAGCACAAGAAGAACATAAAATAGGATTATTTGCTGACAATATTGTCACATACTTAAAGAACCCAGACTCAACATTTCCCAAACTTCTGTCAATCCTGGATAATTTTGGCCAGAAATCTGGGTACAAACTTAATATAAATAAAGCACAGGTCTTGTGTGTGAACTACACACCGAGCAGCTCCATCAGACAGAAATATAAATTACTATGGGATTTGGGAAATGTAAAATATCTTGGAGTCTTTATTACACGAGACCTGTATAAGCTCTTTGAGTTTAATTACCATAAAATCAACAACAACGTACAGAAAGACCTGTCAAAATGGTTATCAATAAACTCAGATTTCAGCTCAAGAATTGAGGCAATAAAGCTAAATATACTACCTAGATTGTTATACCTATTCCTCTCTCTACCGGTTCGGATCCCAGACTCTCAATTTACAACATGGGATAAGCAGATATTACGATTCATTTGGGAAGGCAAAAGACCCAGAGTCAAATTCAAAACACTCCAACTGGAGAAACTAAACGGAGGCCTTGCGTTACCCAATTTAAGAGAATACTTTTACGCTGCTCAGTTGAAATACATGGTATGTTGGTGTTCTCCAGAATATTATACTAAATGGAAGAATATAGAGCTCACCCAGAGCAAAAGTCTACCTCAGACCAGGTTAGGAGAAAAACACTACAGACACCAGGAAGACGACAACTTCACTGTTTCTGAAACACTAAAAACATAGACGGATAATGGAAAGAAAATATAAACTTGAAGGAGACTGTAGGTTATTGCTATGGCTTTCACAGACAACTCTTTTCAGACCAGGACAAACTGACAAAACCTTTACAACATGGACAGATAGAGGTATTACAGCCATATGCACACTAACAGAAGGTAACATTTTTAAATCATTTGAAAGGGTTAAAAATGAATTTGAACTAGAAAACAAAGACTTGTTTCGTTTCTTACAACTAAGACACTTTTTTGATACACAGGTAAAAACTGTTATATCATCAGAGAGCAATGTGCTGGTTAAAATGATGACGGATGCCTATGAGGAAATACCCCCCAAAGCTGTCTCTAAACTATACACATGTCTACAGAAATGTAATGGTAACACTTCACTGTATATAAAATCTAAATGGGAAGGTGAATTACAGACCAAAATTTCAGAGTGTGATTGGAGTCTATTATGCAAAACACAACATAGCTCTACAAGCTCCAAACGCTGGAGAGAGTTTGGATGGAAAAATCTGACACGTTTCTTTGTCACCCCTCAAATTAAAAGCAAACAGACTGGATTACAACAAAAATGTTGGTTTACTCAGAAATGACTTAATTAAAATCATGGTTTAATATAAATAAACTATCATTAAATCTGAGCAAAACAAAAATAATGTTATTTGAGAATGGCAGAAAAATTACACAAACAAGGGTTCAAATTGATGAGGTGGACATTGAAAGGGTAACAGAAACCAAATTTCTAGGAGTAATGATTGATGAAAATCTTAATTGGAAACCTCACATAAAACATCTACAGTCCAAAGTCTCAAAAACAATTGCAGTACTAAATAAAGCAAAACAGGTTCTAGAAAATAACTCATTTCACATTCTGTACAGTTCTCCAGTTTCACCATATTTAACCTACTGTGCTGAGGTTTGGGGTAACACTTTCAAGAGCTCTCTACAATCGCTATTCATTCTTCAAAAAAGAGAAGTTAGGGTAATTAAAAGAGTAGGTTATAGGGATCACACACACTCATTGTTTCTTCAATCAAAACTTTTAAAGTTCACTGATCAAATAGAATATCAAACAGCACAAATCATGTTCAAATCAAAGAATAATCATTTACCAGGAAATATTCAGGGCATATTCAGTCAGAGAGAGGGAAAATATAATTTAAGGGGATTGTTTTATTTTGAAAATGTAAAAGTAAGAACTATTAGGAAAAGCTTTTGTGTATCTGTTTATGGGGTGAAACTTTGGAACCGTCTGAATGATGAATTGAAACAATGTCTAAACATAGAGCAGTTTAAGAAAAAGTATAAAAATATGATCTTTAAAAGGTACAAGGATGCAAGTGAATACATACCACTGAAGGTTGACATAGTTTCTCTTATTCCTTTTCCTTGTTTCTTTGTTTATTTATTTATTTATTCATTCTTCTCTTCATTGATATTTATTTTATTATATTATTTGGTTGTTTTGTTTATGTTGTGATTACTATTAGTATTGTTATTATTATTATTATTATTATTATTATTATTATTATTAATTGGAAGTAGGTAAATTAATTATTGATGACTCGTGCAAGGTGAAGGGGTGGGACTAGATAAGTTTCAACTTCCTCCCACTCCATTTTCAACAACTTTTCGACTCTCTGGTTGTTGTTGTTTTCTTTCTGTTGTTTTTATGTTTATTTGTGTTTATGTCTTTAGTTTGTACTATGTTTAATTGTTGTTCATGTTCAAAATAAAAAGAAAGAAAGAAAGAAAGAAAGAAAGAAAGAAAGAAAGAAAGAAAGAAAGAAAGAAAAAGTTTTATGATGACTGGAGTTATGATTAATTCATTGAGTCAATGAGTCAATGAGTTATGGCTTTCCCCTAAGGCTTTGTACCTAGTTTGTTGTGTATAGAGTAAATATCCCAAAATTGAGCTTCCACTTTTCTGTTTTTTCACTTTATGCAAGTTATCAAAAATTCCAATATGGTGAACTTTTGTGGTCCAAGAGGCGTTTTTGTAGAGCACATTGAGGTGCACCTGTGTCAGTATGAAGTCAGTCGTACTTAGGATGAAAGGGTGAAATGGCCTTCCAAATTTAAAATTTCGAGTCCTTAATTACAGCGTCCCCTTCTGGTCGACTGTGGTCATATTGCTTTAAAACCTGATGCACACACTTTCCAGTTATTGTGCCATGTTTAACTTTTCTTGCTTATTCCAGCTCACTAGCATTTAAGCAATTAGAGGGGGGCAGTTGAAGGGTTCTAATCATTTTGCATTTGACCTAAGCAATCAGCCAAAATCAAGGCTGGAAACTTCCACTTGTAGGGCTCTGGGCTTTACAAAGGTGAGCAAAGTCACTTAAGTAATTGAAGTCTGTTTAAAGGACAAAAAAAACACTAACACACTTGTTATTTGAAAGCCTGTTCAGTTTTGATAATTGCATGCTTAAAGTTCTGACATTCATCTGTTCTTTACTATGTGTTAAGTAAAATAAAGTAAAATTAAATTTGGAGTGAACTTACAGGACATAGAGAGAGCTACGATGCTTGATCAGGATCAATCAAAGGCATAATGAGTGTTTAGTCAATTCTCAGCACTACAGTTTCTTTAATTGATATCCAAATTTTCTTACAGTATATATTTCCCAATCAACATCCATTCATACAGTAACTTCCAGCATGGCATTCAGCGCTCAGGGGTCAAAAACTGGTTTATCCCCTTCCGGTGGGAAACCCTACCTAGAAAGAAAGGTTCCTACCTTATATAGATAAAATTGACAATGAACACAATTACATGAGACCCATTCACACCAAATACTGAACAGCCTTCCTGATCTGCTCCTACACCTTTTATTCTTCTATGTTTGTGTTTGTTCCTCTATGTAAAGAACTTTGTGCTACATTTTTTTTGTATGAAAAGTATTAGACAAATAATTTCTGACTGATTGATCTTGTTGCAATATCTGGTTGTAGCAGCTTCGTTTTCATGCCAATCTTTCCGTATCTTTTAGCGGAGAGGTGGCAAGTTGGGTGCCTAAAATTTCAGCCTTTTTTCTTTCAATTAGGGGTGCTTCACTGGCTATCTCCATCATGCACAGCATGCAGTCCAGGCTTTTAACACTACACTTATCCATTCCTATTTGCATAAGTGATGCTTATGCAGCATCACTTATGCCCTAGAGATGTAGCGGCTCACAGCTCTCAGCTCTCACACACATTTCTTCAGAAAAGAAAACAGTTCCTCTGGTTCTAAAATTTCTTTCTCAACATGGATCACACTTGGTCAAACAGGATAACCAGCTGAGATGTAGGTTCACTGTGCATCTGTGTAGGAAAAGTTGTACCTGCACATTCCACAACCACAGCTCAGAACAGTCATCAGGACCACAGGCTATCAGACAGGCATCATCAGGGCTCCATGCAAGGTATGAAACACCATAAGCATGACCTTCCAGAGTCTTAATCAACTTCAGCTGATGGGTTTCCTATTGACAAAGAGACAAACCAATCAATATAATCAAATTTTAGCTCTCAAACACCAACACATATTTCACAATTATTAATGATTAATTACCATGTTGACATGCCACACAATAACTGTGGTGTCTTTGGACCCAGTTGCCAGTTTTGTGCCATCATTAGAGAACTTGCAGAACCAGACTTCATTGCAGTGTTCAGTAAGAATCTGTTGAGTGTAGCAAGGGAACTGTTTCCTGAAAATCAGAAACAAATCAGCCAGAGCCAAATGAAACTTTATAATGCGAATAAAGCATTGAAGAAAACTGAAAAAGGCTGATTGATTACAGAAAAAATCATAATCTGAACAAATTTAAATGCTACACATTATACAAACCCATGGCTCCAGATCATGATCATTTAGACATAATTTCAAACTATTTTCAAAACATTGCTGCTAAAAAATCTAAAACTAGGGTCACCAGTGCGACTAACAAGTATGCCCCAGTACATTGTTAAACAGTCTTTTCCACCAAAAAAGGCTGGTGCCCTGATATATCATCATGGAGATAATTGTATAATGTGCAATGACAGTTTTTTCTACCCAGATAGGAGTACAATTCCATGGGGCACACTATATGTAACAGTAGTGAAATGATACTGATACTGTCACACAGTAGTGAAATGATTAACCATCAAAACTATTTTTAAAGGAAATTTTTCAAGGGAATTTTTTAAACCCACTAGTTTGGTTGGAGACATGGTTCAGTAGAAAATGTGCATAGGTTCTTACCGGCTACAGGCGTGGTCCAGAAGCAGGGGCACAGAGTCCAGTTCACTGCCCAGCTTGGTGGTGTGGTAGAGGCAGCGCTCTTTCTGCAGCTCCGCTGCCTGCCTTAGCAGAGTCTGCAGGCGGTGAGGAGGCAGCATTACTGATGGAGGCAGGTATGCTGCACACAAATGAAAAGACTTAAATCAGTTTAAAACATATTCTGAGCTAGAAAAACTGATACACATCAGCAGCTTTGGTTTCTTGGACTGGAATTCTGTTGATCCAGACTGAACAAGGCAAACATTCAACGGGGTTGATCTGGAAGGTTTTGGGTTTGCACATATTTGTAGCTGTATGTAGTATGTTTATATTTGTTTTGGTCACTAATTTAACCTGCTACTCAACTAGCATTGAATCAAAAAACCAATCAGCTTGCTTGTCTGTTGGATCTGCAGAACACCTTGATCACATTTGGGATGTGTGTGTCTGCTCCTCTGCAACTCTCTGCAACCCACTCATAACCTCCTTCTCTGTGTGGGTTTATCAAGACAATTATCTGTGAAGATGCACAGTGCCACAAAATGGTTTTAGTTAGTATTGTATGCCAAGAAAATTTGGGCAGGGAAAATTTTACATATGGCAAAAGTTTTTCTTTATTCAGAGTAAGATGTGACTCTTGAGAAAATGTCTAATTTGGATAAAAGGCAAATACTCTAAGTTCAATGTGTATGAGATTCCTAATATCCAAATGAATAACATCCACACAAAATCTAGCCAGGAATTAAATGTGTGTATCTGTAGGATTTAAGACTGAGTAGGAGTAGCAATATTTTCAAACATGTTGCTGTCTTTAAGTCAGTTTAGGGGCATTAAGTAAATGCAATTGATGTAAAAAAAAAAAAAAATAGGTGTATTAGGTATGTACAGTGGAAAAACTATTGGGTGTGTGTCAGACTGCACTCACTTTGGAGTTTGTCTAGCAGTATTGTTCTCGAAGTTGTACCTTTGCCTTCCCACTCTGCTTTTGTTCGCAGGTCTTCTGCTTGACTGCACATCAGATACCTTGAAGACACAAGACAACAATTTCTCAACAACTCTCAGACACACTCATACCTTCACAGTAATATACACAAGCAGGAGTTCCCATAATTCAGTGTATTGATCTGGGACTGTTCTGTCATTCATTCAATATAATGAAGGCTCCTCCTTCACAATTGCTATATAAAAAACAGTCAAGAATGTTCAACTTAATTTTCAGAACTAGACCAACACTGGAATAACTGTAGTTTCCCTCTCAGTGTTGCCATCGCTGCTGGTAAAATATATAAAGCCATTAGTGTATCTCAAAGGTTATTGTATACCATTTCCTGTAAACAGCAGAACTGAGGAGCTGAGAGGAAAGGAAAACACCGTCTTTATCTGACTGAAAGACATGAGAAATTTTGTGAACAAAAATATTTTTACAGAGGGCTCCACAAGACATATACAGGAAGAAATTCCGCAGCTCTCATTTACTGAGTCAAAGCTTTAATTCCTGCATTAGCTAGAAGGGAATGCTACAAGTTAAACTAGATAGATCACAACAAAACTAGTTGTTTATTGATCATTATTTACAACATCAGTGTGTCTATTTACAAGTGAATATACTGACAGTAGGAGATACTTGTGTTAAAAATGATGGCCTGTGGATATTACGCTTCCGCAAATATGCTAGAGAAAACAACTTGAAGTGTAAAAAGAATGTAGGGGGTACACTAAGTTATGTGTTTTAGTGATGCTCAATTATGGCAGAAAAACATTATCATGATTATTTTGGTCAATACTGAAATCATGATTATTTTACATGACTACTCACTGACTTTGAAACCAACTGCTAAATTGCATCATTTTGTCATCTTACTTCTGTTTTATGCAGAAGTACTTCCATTTTCTATTGAAGCCAACCTATGGCAGATCAATAATGCATAACTAACTAGAGACCCGTTTTAGAAAGCAGTTTTAGTGAAAACCCAGAGTCTGTTTAACCCTGAAAAGAGGGAAACTCTTGCTTTTCTGTTTCAGAAAAGGAGGTAACTCAAACCCAATAGAGAAGGTTTTCTCTAGCATGTTTCAGAAAAAGAGGTGACGAGCTCTGAGCTCAAATTGAAAATAGATTTTAGGTTAAATAACATTCCACAAGTTTTCACCCATAATATATGTGTGAATTAATTTTGAGTCAATAGACAACCCTTCAAATTTATTCACTGACTTGATTTATTTTCTCCCACTAGACATCTTTTTTTTGTAACAAAGCAACTCTCACTCTTTAGCTTTTTGATTACTTTAGCAAAAATCATATAGCCATATATAATTACTATATTTTATTATAAACCATTTCACTGGGCAGGCCACCCCAGTCTATTGTTAAGTTCTGGAACAAAGTCATAAAATCTTCACACAATTATTTTGGTTAATTGTTCTATCGCAGCTCCAGTTATGTTCACTTCCTGTGATCCTGGTGTGTTTTCCATCTGAAGGTAAGTCAACTAAGAGATCAAGGTTAGGGTCAGAGTTTTTTGAACCTCCCATCTGAAACGTGCCAGTTTAACCATTTTTCAGTTCTATTGTAAAATAAAAAAATTAGGCTGCTTTTCTGTTAATTTGGTCTTGAAATGGAAAAACAAAAGAAGGAGGGGTACACAGGTTGTGAGGCCATCTAACGTTCTGATCAAGTTTTCCAAGAGCTTACATTTAAAAACAGTTGATTTCAGGTTTGTGGTCATTTTCGATTTCTTGTCTCTAGCTGGCTAGCTACCAAAAGCATTGTGTCAGCTTTAGTGGAAGTTGAATGAAAAAATGTGGAAGAAGTCAAGTAGTGAAAGTGGGCGGAGTCAAAATAAGGTGAATAGGAGCAATAAAAAAATATTGGACACTTAGGACAATTAGTTTTTTTTCATTAATACTAAGGCTGAATTAAAAAAAAAATCAATATATCAATGCATTGCAATTAATTAATTCCATAACGATTTAAAACATTGCAAAAACAACCGTTTTAATCAGGGCCTGAGCTTGAGGACTCCCTCCTGTCCCAGGCCAGTTAAAAAAATAAAGGTCAGGGCGGATGTATACTGACATTAATTTTGGGACAAGAAGAGCATACTGAACTGTTAGTATTTAACTGTTTGTTCATTAGAGAATAATGAAACGGTATAATACATTCTTGGGTCACTGTTTGCTAAATTAAGACAAATAATGCGTATATTATTATTTGCAAATATAAAAAGGTACTCAAAAGAGGTACTCTACTTTTTCCTCAATCTCCCAGGAGTGGGAGGCGACAAGACAAGAGGGGGGCAAAAGAAGGGCAGCCTCAACAGGGGAATCATCCTTAAAAGATGGTCAACTCTCAATATGAAAACTCATCACTGTTAGAAATCCGGCCGATGATGGTGGTGTCATCCGCAAACTTCACAATAGAGTTCTCTCCATTTCAGGGTGTACAGCGTGAACAGGAGGGGACTGAGCACACAGCCCTGGGGGGCTCCGGTGTTAAGCATTAGATGTAGGAGGAGAGACTGCTGATCCAAACTGACTGGGGTATGTTTGTGAGGAAGTCCAGGAATGCCCAGAGTGTTCAGTTTTCCAGTCAGCTTCATGGGGGAGATTGTGTTGAAAGCTGAGCCGAAATCAACAAACAGCATTCTGATGTAGGTGTTGCTTTTCTCAAGGTGAGTGAAGATTGAGTGGAGAGCAGTGGAGATGGCATCCTCCGTGGATCTGTTGGTTCTGAATGCAAACTTGTGAGGGTCCAGACTGGCAGGGATGTTGTTCTTTATGTGCTGGAGAACCAGTTTCTCAAAGCACCTCATCAGGATGGGGGTGAGTGCCACAGGGTGGTAGTCATTTAGATCAGACACTGTAGACTTTTTAGATGATGGTGGCTGTCTTGAGGCAGGTGGGAACACTCTCCTGTGACAGTGATATGTTAAAAATGTCAGTAATGACATCTACTAGCTGGTTGGCACGTGTTTTTAGTACACGGCCAGGGATGTTATCAGGCCCAGCAGCTTTACTCATATTCACTTTCAGCAGGACTGTCCTCACATCTGCTGTGGATAGTTTCAGTGGGCGGTCCTCTGGAGGTAGAGTAGACTTTACAGCTGACCCTCTGTTGAGGAGATCAAAGTGAGCATAAGATGTGTTGTGTGATGTGTGCCTCACACATGATGGGAGCGCTCCTGCTTTTGTAGCCTGTAACACTTTTGACCGCCTGCCACGTCATTGATGTTGTTGGTGTTGAGGTCTGTCTCCAGTCTCTATGGATGCCTTCGCTTTGCCTCCTTGATGCCAGCTTTCAGTTTTGCTCTGGCAGTGTTGTAAGCTTCTTTGTCACCCATTTAACTGTCCTTATTTTTGATGATGCATATTCTTCAAGGTCGATATGGTTCTCCTGGGTAACAGCATCTTTGAACATCTGCCAGTCTGTGCATTCAAAACAGTCCTATAGAGCTGCTGTAGCATCATCTATCCACACTTTAACTGTTTTTTCAGTTGGTTTGACCCTTTTTGTCAGCTGGATGTAAGTAGGCAGGAGAAGCAGGGAGATGTGGTCTGTCTGGCCAAAATGAGGACGAGGGAGGGCTCTGTAAGCTGCCAGGAACATTGGTGTAGACCAAGGGGCAAACTCCCCACTTCCGCATTGAAGCCAACCAGGAAGTACAATAACTTGCAATTCCTCGACTGACCACTTGAGGCTGGCTCCAAAAGGGAGCAAATTCTCATTGGAGCCCATGTTAAAAT
>JAPZDZ010000025.1:26618526-26638584 GCA_029783805.1 Acanthurus tennentii | reverse complement strand
TGTTGGCTGAGTGGGTGCGCTGTCCGTCCTTCGAGCCCCGCCTCTTTTCCCATATTTGGTTTTTCGTTGTTTAGGCGCGCTCTTGGCGGAATCACACGCAGGCTAATGGCGGTGCCCAGAACAAGATTTTTTAGGCTTCACTTTCGCTCATGCAGAAACCAATGGGTGACGTCACAGAGGATTTGTCCAGTGTTTTATACAGTCAATGGTGTAGACATGGTCCAGTGTGTTGTTTCCTCTGGTGGAGATGTTGACGTGCTGGTGGAATCTAGGCAAAAAAGTTCTGTGGTCTGTTTGATTAAAATCCCCAGCAACAATAATAACAGCATCTGGCTGTTTCCACGTGACTGCTGATGACCTCATACGTTCCTGGAGTGCATTTTTTGAATTTGCATGTGGTGGAATGTGAGCTGCAGCAACAAACACAATGGTGAATTCTCTGGGCAGGTAAATTGCCGACATCTCAGCAGTAAAAACTTGACATCAGGTAAACATTTTCCATCCACTCTGACTACACCTGTCCACCAAGCATCATTGATGTACACAGAGTCTGTCCTCTCTTGTCTTACCGGAGTCTTGTGTTCTGTCAGCCCGGAACTGGCTCCGCCCATCCAGTGCTAAAGCCTCATCCAGTATGTTGCTGTGGAGCCATGTCTCTGTGAAGATGAGAGCAGCTTAAGTCTTATCTCATCCATTTTATTGTCCTGCGACCTGACATTTGCCAGGAGTTGGCTGGGTAGTGGAACAGCCTTGGGTTCAAGCCTTCTCAGCTTAACTCTCATCCCAGCTCATTTCCCTCTCTTCCTGGGTTGACCACACCACTTGCGATGATGTCTGTTCCGGATGTTTTGATCGTCTGATCTGGAGATGCTGAGAGCAGAGATTGTCTCAAGGTTCACTGCACTTAATCCAATCGCTGCAATTCCTTTTCTGAAGTTGACGAGTGTATTACTGTCATAAGTAAGTGTCATAAGCAATAAAAACGAGAGGATTGCTCCTTTTTTGTTTTGTTATGCTGAAGTTGAGGGAGCCACCAGCTGCTGCATGTAAATGTGCCGCCGTTGCCATGGTAATAGATCTGATGACAGTTACTTGCGTATCTTGAAAAGTCAAAAGAAACCCAACAAAATTAGCTCCTAGCTCCCTTTGTTGGCAAAACTACTCACCACATCAGAAACTCACAGGACTTTGCACATAAAATGAAGGACATCACACTGGACCCAGAAGACACCATGGTTTTCTTTGATGTCACATCACTTTTCACCAGCATTCCGACCACAGATGCAGACCAAGCCGTAAAAAAACGACTCTTACAGGACAGTACACTGGAGGTCAGAACCAAACTCTCTACTGACCACATCTGTTCCTTACTGGATCTCTGCCTTAGTACCACCTATTTCCAGACCACCACTACAGACAGAAACATGGTTGCGCCATGGGCTCCCCTGTATCTCCCACAGTGGCTAAACTGTACATGGAAAAGGTGGAGAGAAAGGCCCTAGCCTCATTCCTTGGGGCAGCACCAAGCCACTGATTTAGGTATGTGGATGACACCTGGGTCAAAATCCAGACACATGAAGTAGAGGCCTTGACAGACCACATCTTCACAGTCCACAATTTACAGTGGACAGCAACATCAAGTTCACTCATGAGGATGTCAAGGACAACGTCTTGGCCTTTTTGGATTGTGCAGTACACTTGGAGGCAGACGGGTGTTTCAACGTTGAAGTGTACCGGAAACCCACACACACAGATCAATATCTACTCGTAATTGTTTAAACGTTGAAACAATTTTGAAACAATATTTAATGCTAAATAATTGTGTAATAATAAAGATATTAATAAATCAACATTGAAATTTTACCAAGATCTGTATGTTGACTCAACATATTGTCTTCATTCATGGTTATTTTTTAAATGATTATTATGATGGTTCTTGTAATTTTGGTCATAATATACTTAAACTAAAAAAAAAATAAAAAATACATTTTAGATCTTAAAAGGTCACAGATGAGTTTGTGTCCTGGATATGGCATATTCAAACACAAGAGGTAATCTCGAGATCTCGAGACCTCATGAGTGGGAAGTATAAAAAAGTTACACACAATAGACATACAAACGTGAGGCAAAAGTCAGAACTATCATAAAGGATCATATACACAAAATTTGGCAAGAATCTAATAACTGATACAGTGCAGGAACCCAAAGGAGGAGACCTACTAATGGATAGGCCGCACAGGACTTAACCAGACTCTGCATATAATGGGAAACATACACTGGACTTGACTGTAAAACACTAAAAACTGTCAAACATGTATTAATAGGCTGCAATCAATATTAAGAAAAAAAAAGAGAAAGTTAATATCTCTACTCAAGGAAGCAAATAGCGTTGCATCAGAGAATCTAATAGGAAAGACAACTTGAGAGCACTTCTTAAATAAAGGCACTTTAATTGATGATCATGTTTATTGATTAATTCATGAATACATTAACTATTTTACAATGATATTAACAATAGCAAGCCTAGTAGTAAAACCAAACAGAAGAAGTAGAGTGAAGATGGGAAAGTATTAGGATGAACACTGTAGAACCTGCAACCACAAACAAACTTCTTAATCTTTCTAAATCTCTCCCTGAGAACCATCTGGAGACAGTGAAAGCAGCCCTGGACATTGTATCTGCAGCAGGATTACCTCTCTGAGAATGGCAAAGCCATGAAGTAATACCAATCGCCCATGAGAGGCAGCGATGTACTGCAAGGCATATTGGGAGAAGGAGGATCAATGGCTGGAAAGTGCCAAAGAAAATTTTAATTTGAAATCAGACAGTTATTTTTACTGTTATTGACTGATATTTACTGTTACTTATCAAATATAATTATTGAATGATCAATTACACAAGTATCTCTACAGCTAAAAAAATAGGACACTTTAGAGGGAAATGAAAATTCCCGTTTGTGTATTTGTCTTAGTGTGTAGGCCTACAGCATATCATATATTTAGATACTGTAAAGTAATGCAATCATGTGGGTGTGAGACGCATTATTTTTGCTATATGTGCATATGCTTGCACCATCCGTCCTTCTGTCCCTTAATTCCATTTCGTGGAATTGGCAAAGCTACTCTTAATATATCCATGACACACACACATGCAGCCAAAAAAATTGGGGCTCATAAAAGCAATGTTATAAGTGTATAGAATAATTTCTGATCTTTACTGTAGCATGTTTTACCTCTTTATAGATGGCTTGCTACTAAAAATGGTGGTGGCAGAATGTTGGGTTAGTTGCTATGGTGTCATGGAGTAGTGACTCGGAGACCTATCAACCTTCTTTTCCTGAGGCTGGCCAGAGTGCAACCAGCAGCAGCATTCCAAGAGAAGATCCAGAGGAGATGTATAACAAATTCTGAGAATGACAGCTACAGTGAGAATGACAGAAACAGTAAAAGTGATGATTTATCTGGGGAAGTACCTGTTTCTGTATATAGTGATTCGGAAAGTGATTTGGATAAATAGGCTGTCAAGAATAAAACAACGTGCCCAGCTGCTGACCAGCTCCTCTGTGTTTGAAAACATGGACATTGGCTGCTTAAAGTTGCAAGAACACTGCTAGGCACTCCTCACCATGTGGATACAGAAATCATGTGGTGGTAAATATCTGTATTTTGGTCTTCAGTGTGAAATTTTGAAAATACTTTTCCAGTATCCAGATGAGCTCTCCAGAGACAATGATGTACTCCTAAATTTCAATGTAGTTGGTTTGCTATTGTGCAAGTCATCAAATCTCCAGATTTGGCCAATTCTGTGCAGTGTCAAAATGTTTCAGCCCTTTATGGTAGCCATAATTTTGTGGCAGAGGAAAACCTGCTTCAGTTACTGACTTCATGTCAGCCTTTCTCGAAGAGGCTCCAACAAGATGGAACTGCATTAAGGTAAAACTTAAAATGTGAGAGTAACTGCCTTCATTTGTGGTGCTATAGCAAGAGCTTTTTTGAAATGCATAAAAGGGACACAATGCATACCATAGTTGCAAATGATGCACTATTGAAGGAAAATATGTTAACCACAGGACTGTCTATAATGATCAGTCACAAAAGAAAATTTCCCTAAGAACAGATGATGAATTCAGCTGTCAGTCTTACTGGCAAAGACAAACTGGTAAAATTTTAGCCAAACTTGAGCCTCTCAGTGGGAAATTGCCAAGGGAATTCGCAATACAACCGCACAGTCTCACCATTCTGGACAGATGGAAGGCAACTGTATTCAGACAGTTTTAATTGTACCCTGGACCTTTTGTTCTTCATGGGGTGCTGCCTGGGAGCTTTTACAACCACTTCGTGATGCTAAGGAGCTTGCACACCTGAAATTCCAGACCAATGTCCAAAACTAAAGTACGCATTTTTGTTACATTGCATACATTTGGTCCAATCGGTTTCAGTTTCACACTGCAATTATCCAAAAGGACTAACAGACTTGACCTGACAAACCTACGTCATATCGTCATCAAGTATGTGGGTTGCATGTCTCTCTACTTTCCATACGAAAGAACAGCATTGTCTTAGCAAATTAATAGTTTACTATATTAAAATCTCACATACCCACAAAATAGAAATATTTGATTGTAACTTTTATAATTGTGTTTGTGTCCTCCGTTTGTTGCACAGTGGAACACTGAAACAATGTGGGCAAGAGCTGTGTGGAGAGAAGGCAACAAAAAGATTGAGGAAGTCATACCATCCTGTTGAGGTAAGACTGATGATGTCCATTGGCCTCATCAAGGATAGAAAATGGCATTAAAACCTGCAAAGAGCCTGATGATGCATAGATGCAATTCCCTCTAAACATAAACATATAAATTAATCAGGAATGTGATTATCATTTTCTTTACATGATGCACATTTCTAACATGCATCGTAATCCATCTGGTATTTGGGGTAGGCATGGTGCTTACTGTACTTAATGTATAAATGATGATGATGAACTATCTCAATCCTATGAAATGTACACTTGGATTATTAATTCTATAAAACCATGTATAATAATGTCTTTTAACGGTGTGGAGTGCAAAAATTATGATTTGACTGCCACTGCTAAGATAAAGCTGTAAATAGGAGGAGAAACTCAAGATTCCTCTCAAAAGGAAACCAAAGAGGAAGTCCTTCCCAGACTACTGGTATTGGTACTGGTATTACACTTTTAAGTCCCACTCTAGGCATTGGTTAAACACTGAAGAAGTTATTGATAAGAAGAGGGTTAGGGCACACTAGTCATCTTGGAATTGAAGGCTTATTTGAACCCCTTCCTTGACTGAATAATGCATTGGTTAGTTAATTGCTCTCCTTTTCTTTGCCCTTTGTACAACAGGCTTCATTGAAGGAAAGAGTTTACATCAGCCGTCAGGGTTAGCCCTTACAGTGAGTTACCATTGAAAACTACACTATTGACCAAATGAGACTGAACAACAGCAGGAAAACATTCATAAATATTCCTTCATGAGTCATGTCACATCATGTGTCATGGCAGTTTCATGTCTACGGCCCTATGATATTCGTTTTATTTTTTCCCCATTCGTTTTTACTATTTTAATTTACTGAAATTCCAGTTTCAGAAATTTTTTAGCTTTAGCCTCGAACTGAAATCATGATTTTTTTTCTCACAAACTGAAATGTTTATAGTACACATGAACTATGGTTGTTGCAATGACAGTCAAGCATGCCTTACAGAGCACATTGGACTGACTCTCACCCTCTTGTCTAAATCCACACCACCGAAGCACCAAATCTTTTCGGAATGAGGTCGGTTTGGATGGTGGGCTGATTCTCGTCACTACTACCTGGGCTTTCAGCAACATCCATTTTGGGTTCATTTGTTCACTGAGTTTTCCTTGCGATTAATGTTGTTTCGGCAACACCGCAGTCCCTCCTCAGAAACTTTCAACTCAACCTTTTGATTCCATGGATCGCGTGACCAAAAGGCGCTTTGTCCTAGGACAAGGGAGAAGCCTTGGAGCACTTGTTTACAACTCTGACACATGCCGCTGGCTCTTGGAAAAAAAAATTGCCGTAATTTAGAAATGAAATCGCATGTAGGGGTGAATTCAAGGAGGTTCTAAAACGATTTATCGAGCAGGCCTACTCGGTAGCACGCGTGGCCCATATACGGAAGGCTCAGTCCTCCACGCAGCAGTCGCGAGTTCAATTCCAGCTCCGACCCTTTGCTGCATGTCACTGCCCCCTCTCTATCTCCCCGTTTCAACACTGTCCTATCAAATAACGGCCAAAAGCACAAAAATATAATATTTAAAAAAAAAAAAAATTTGACAAATGACTGTAAATTTAATTATGAAAGGAACATCGCAACTGACAGAAACAAAAAACAGAATTTTAGTCAAATTATGGTCAGTTCCATAATATTCTGTGTTTAACAATAGGTTTGTTTTTATTGGCCAATTTCGTGATTCCACCCGTGATTTAATGATCGCAGAAATAACAGGGTCCTTATGTGTCTCCTCACTAACATGTTAAATAAATTTAATGTAACCTGTTGAAGATGAGCTTCCTGACAGTCATCTAAGGACCTTTGAAACAGTTGTTGCTGACACTCATACAAATGAAAATACAGGTATGCACTTTGTCTTACCAGTATGCCCAAATAAGCTCAGAAGAAAACACAATCAGGTAGGTGGTTATGTTTAACCATTTTTGTATGTTGTGTAAAAAAACACCCATTAAAGCAGTTCCTCTCAATCCTTCGCACAAAGCCAAAGGAGCCCCTCTTTGCCCACTATACACAGCCAAAGGAGTCCCTCTGAGTTCCCCTCACACAGCTAAAAGAGCTCTTCTGATTCCCCTGCACACAGTTAAAGGAGAACTCCTCCCTCTGAGTCCCTCTCACAAAGTCAAAGGAGGCATCATTCCACTGAGTCCTTTCCTGGACCTTTCCTTCAGCACAGCCTTCTGGCAAAAATGTACAACCATCAATTTTTGTACTGACTATTACTGACATGCACTAAATCAGTGGTGTATTGTGTTAAACTGGTCACTTGAATATCCTAAATTTACAATTAACAAATTTCACGTAATACTAGAAAATGGTCAAGTAAGATCACTTGAAAAAAAAGAAATGGACGTGGTTAAGAACTTCATGGATGTGTAGGTATTAAGCAGTGTTTTACAATAATGCATGTAATGTGGATGCCATAAATAAGCTAGATATCGAGGCAACTTTTTATATCATTTTGTATAAACTGATCAGGTTTTTAAAAGAAGGAAGATAGTGTCAGGAGTCCTGACCTATGACCTAATTTCCATAGATTTCATTAAATATTAGGCTACACAGCATCTCTAAATGTTTCTAAATTACCAATAACATCTGTTTGGAAATCCAAATGGGGGCGGTGGTGCTCAACACCTTAATGAGCAATTGTTGCATTTTAAAGTCAGGTCAAACTAAGCTAAATGGTTAAAGAAACACACAGACAGCATTTTTTAGCTTGTTTAAATGTATGATTTTTTTTAATTTCAAATGTTGTATAATAATACAAAACTGCAAACGGGAGCTTATACACATTCTTAGAGAGATTCAGTGAGTGGCACAGTAAAACAGATGACTTTTGAAATTAATAAAGAGGGTCATGTTGTTGAAACTAAATAAGTGCACATGCAAACATGAAAATGTTTTTAATTTAATACCGAGTCGTGCCCCAGAAAGAGGGAGAGAAGGGGCCCAGGAGTTTATGACCCCTGGCCTTATAGGCTATGAGGGAGAGTGGGAGAAACAGTTATCCTCCTACCACATTCTCCCATTCCTGCAATGGAACTCTGAAGATGTTTCACAGTGACTGTTAAGTAAAATAAGCATTTGCTCATGATTTTGTGTTTCATGGCATTTATCACAACTGCAGAGTTTCAACTGTGAGACCAGCAGTCAAATCATTTGTGTAAGGCTTGGATGAAATCACATAGGATCGGGGGGCTCCCTAATCTTTTCCTGCTTTTGGTCATTTGCCATTCATGTGCCTGCTGAATACAGATACATGTGTTTCTTTTTCTGAAATCTCTCAAGTTACTTGATGGCTAAGATGATCCTCAAGGGGAAGTGTGGGAAAAAGGCAATTTCCACAACAGTGCTTTTCCAGATCATCCATGGTAAGTTAAAAATTTTAACAGAGAAGAGGAACATTTTTGAGGACATTTTTACCCTGTTTTTTGTGCTTATTCATAAGATAATACTGCATTTGTTATACATGTGCTAAAATGCACACAATTTTTAACAGAATCTAAGCTGTGCTTTGTTCTTCTTTAAATGCTGCCATTACCACAAATAAAACAGTATAAACAAAGTGATGGATGCAATGTCAAAATATTAGAGATATGCACCTGAGAGAATAGGTGGTGGTAGTGGTAATAAATAAATGATTTCAGATCTATATGCAACTGTTTGGGTTTAGAAACCACCACCACCAACACTCCTCTCTGTCACCAACCCCTCAAACCTCCACTGACCCTATCCCCTCCACCATTATCACCATTTATGCCCTCATTTTAGAGTTTCCATGTTTTTCCTTTTTCTAGTGTTCAATTGTTCATACCAAACTTTACCTCTTATATCTATCTTTATTCAATGGCCTTTGACCTGGAGCTTTCTCTTGTTGAAATGTCATGAAGGTGTGGCTTCATGACAGTTTGGTTGGTTTTGTTAAATGAAAAGTTTGGTTCTCTCTGGTTATTCTGGCCTTTGAGGCTGTCATCTGTATTATTATTATTAAATGATTGTTCATGAGTGGTATGATACATTAATCTGCAAAACCAATGTGCAACAGCCAGTAGACTGTGGACAAACAACGGACAAACGGGTGGTTACTCTTATGATCTAGCATACTGGATCCAGACCTCTCCAAATTTGTCTCTGTTCCTCATTTCTATTGAGTATTGAGTATATGAGAATTCCAGGCTCTGGTGTTAAACTGTCCCTTTTAGAGGCCAGTGAGGTGTTGACCATAAAATCCTTTAAATATTACACTAGTTGTTAAACTTGACAAGTGTATTAAAATTGTTGCATATTTGTATCACTGATTCAGCCAGTGCCGTCTATGTTGATTCAGTAGGTTATATATCTGAATAAGTTATATGACTGAATGCACAAATATGTTGTTGAGAATGAAATGGAATCTATCGGGGTTCAATGTGCAAAGATTAAATTTCATTTATCTTGAGTAACTTACATTTGTGAAAATTTTGGCTGTTTTTTTAGCTTCTGTAGAATGCCCAGCCATGTAGAGTATAAAATTGTTGAAAAAAAACAGCCAGCTTTCATGACTGCAACTTCCTCTTCAAACCACAAAAGCTGTTCAGTGTTAAAAAGTGTGACGTTGAAACAAAGGTGATATCTCAATGTTGATTTGGTTTGCAAAATCAATACTTAATTTAATATTAATTTGCTGTTGAGGCATACTACAGAAATACACTCATATTAAAAAGTAAGCTGTTGAAACAACATGGCAATATTGGTTAACTTGGTGAAGTAAGGTGACTGTGCAAGATCCTTCGCTATCAGTCAACAGGTATACGCAACCGCAATTCAACTTTAATTTATTGGTAAATAACAGTAAATACGATCAAAATGGACAGCAAAGTGAGAATGCGCTCATTTCAAGCAATACTGAAACTCTGACTCGGTCCTAGAAATACTGCCAAAGTTTTGTCTCCCCATCCTCAGAAGTGGTATTAGTATATCTTAAAAGTTCAATGCTACATTAGAGCTTATTTAGCACCATTTTAGCAACAACACAGTCAGTGACTGCCTACGTGACAGTCACATCATGCTGTCTGGAAAGTTTGTCCCCCCAAAGGTTACAATTAATTTTGTCATTATTTACACAGAAGATACGTGTCAATTAACAGCTAAGGTTAGTTGTTATTTACCAATGCAAAAGAAACGAGGCAAACTGTTAATCGTTTCACATTATTTCTCTTCTTGATAGCAGAGACTTAAATTCTGAACCTAATAAAGGCCATTTTCTGCAAGCTTCATCCATTGTGTTTATATTAGCAACATACACTAGCTATCTAACCAAACTACTTAGACACTTTTAGCTTGTAGCAGTGGTTCCTTTCAACTTCTTTTTCCTGTCAGCTGCAGTATACAAGAGACTTATGTGAGTCAGCATCGGCAACCAGCGGGAGAAGCTTTATTTAGCTACTTGTACAGCACGGGCTGTACAATGAGTGCTTTAGCAGTCAGGGTATGGCTACAGTGCTATATATGGACAACTTTGACATTCCACTGAAGCACCTTTAAGGTATCTGGTACCTTGAGGTAAACCACTGTAATGCAATGCTGATAATTTTTTTTTACATATTTTAAACATCTGGGAAACTTGTTTGTGGAGGTTAGTCCAAATATGTAGTGTAGTAAGTTTGGTTTTAAGTGAGGAACAGAAGTGAGAGGAGATAGGTTTGTGGACTATAGCTCCTGAGAATTACAGAGTGTGGGTGGACTTTATACAAGTTCAAAGCACATGAAAATTGCAACTCCATTAAGCCAAGACTCTTGTGAGTGTTGCAAAGCACATACTACAGATTTTTTTTTTTTTTTTTTTTTTAATTTTCATTGTTTTAAGCTATGGATGGTTTCTCTAACTCCACTTACAAGACTTTGTCCCACAAATCAAACATGTGCAAAAGAAGTGGAAAAATGGTAAATGGACTGTACTTATATAGCGCTCTTCTATATCTTTGACTACCAAAAGTGCTTTGCAAGAAAAGTCAACATTCACCCATTCACAGACACATTTAAACACTAATGCCAGGTGGCTACTCTACAAGTGCCAACCAGCTCATCAGGAACTCATATTCACATGCCGCTGGCCCAGCCACAGCCATGTAGATTGGAGGAGCCAGGGATCCAACCATTACCATTTTGATTTGTTGATGACCTGCTCTATCTCCTAAGCTACAGCCAACCCAAGAAAGAGTGGAAGAAGAAGAAGAAAGAAGAAGGAAAAGAAGAAAAAAAAAGAGAAAAAAGGAGAAGAGAAGACAGGAGAGGAGAGAAGAGGAGATAAAAGAAAAATACAAGAAAAAGATGATAAAGAAAATTCCAAAGAATTTGTCAGTTTCTTTGCCTGCTGGTGAACTGACCCGCTCAGGATGTGGATACGCTCTGTGTTGTACTTGAGAGGAGTGAGTTCAGCTCTTAGCACCTGCAAGGCCTCCAAGACCTTCCCATCTTCTAGATACTCCAGATACTTCTGTTGCAGCAAAAGGAACTTCATCCGCTGTACAGGAGAATGACAAGAGGACAGGGCCAAAAATAACAAAGGGCCTCAGTTATTACAGGTTCTGTGTTCTGCAACATTTTCTAAAAAGAAAGCAAGCCAAAATATTTTTCTTGTGTCAAAATTCAAAAACTTTATGACCAGTACACACACAATTAAATTGGTTATAGGTAGGACTGCAAAAAACACTTTCCCAAACTATGTTCTTCCCTTCGGATATTTTCTTTATCAGGTGCATGCTGCATAGCAAAGCAGGCAACCTATTATTCCCCATACTCATTGGGAGGAATGCCCTGGAAAGGGACAAAGCACTTGTTAATAATGTGCACATGCTAACAAGATTGTTAAGACTGTAATCATGCAAGCACTGTCTGTGTTTTTAGCTCAGCTGCAGTACATAATATTTAACTAATACTCATTGCTGACGCTCTGGTCTCTTTACTGTTGTGCTTATAGTTTGCATTATTTGAGCTTCTTCCTTCTCTTATTTTTCTTCTTCTGATGTGTAGTGGTGGTTGCTTAACCAGCTAAAAGGTGCAGCACTGCCACCTTCTGAACGGCATGTCTAAATACAGCAGACTCAGCTTGGGCATCAGAAATGCAGACCAGTAATGCAGCAATAGCAGCATAAGCAGCAGTAGGGGCATTTTTGGCGTTGCAGCGGTATTGGGTCTGCTATAGCAGATGACATCACGCTAGAGCGGAGGGACACTGAAAACTTCTACAGAAATCTGCTCTGTAACTTGCTACAACTGCCAGACTACTTCACTTGAAACCAAAACCAGATTATGCTGGACACAGGGTCGTGGCCCTTTTAAGCATGGCATTCCAATAGTGCAACTTACAGTTTTGGAGAGGCTTACCACATTCTATTAGAGGTCCCTGAGATTCTCCAATTGACTGCCGTGATACATTTTTGCTGTTTCTCTCCAGATTCATAGGAGACCTGTATGTTTAAATAGCCTCATCTGTTAGGCATACTATCGGATCCTGAGGACCTGTGCCAGCCAGCTCACTACTGTTCTCCAGCATCTCCTCAACCTGATCTTCAGCCTGGAGAGGGTGCCACTGCATTGGAAGACCTCCTGCTTGGTTCCAGTGCCCAAGAAGTCAACTCCATCTGGCCTCAGTGACTGCATCCTGGGTAGGGATGTGAAGTTGGTTGAGGAGTACAAGTACCGTAATTTCCGGACTATTGAGCGCACCTGAATATAAGCCGCACCCACTAAATTTAAAAAGCAAAAAGATTTTGTACATATATAGGCCGCACTTGTCTATAAGCCGCAGATGTTCACCTTGTAACATGGGATATTTACACAAAAAAATATAACACAGAAAGATCTTTTTAGCTTTTAATTAAATAAATGTATTTTTCCAAACAGTGCCTGTAACATGACTGGTTAAAAAAAAAAAATATAGCAGCCTACCAGAAAAATCATTGATTGCTATCTTCATCTTTCTCCTGCACACTAAAACCACTAACGTTGTCTTCTTCAGTGTCAGAATTGAACAGCCTCAGAATTACTTCGACTAGGCCAGCACAATTCAGGAAAAAATATAAATCGCAATTTTTTAGCTTTGATTTGAAATCACGATTTTCTGCCACAATTTTTTTTCTCACAAACTGAAATGTTTATTGTACACATGAACTATGGTTGTTGCAATGACATTCAAGCATGCCTTACAGAGCACATTGGACTGACTCTCGTCCTCTTGTCTGAATCCACACCACCGGAGTACCAAATATTTTTGGAATGAGGTTGGTTTGGATGGTGGGCTGATTCTCGTCACTACTACCTGGGCTTTCAGCAACATCCATTTTGCTTTCATTTGTTCACTGAGTTTTCCTTGCGATTAACGTTGTTTCATCGCCGCAGTCCCTCAGAAGGCCTCAGAGCGCCTTCTCCAAGAGACTCAGACAGCTTCGTTGTCTGAAGGAACGCTTCAGGAAATCATTCCTGGCACAAGCCATAACCCTTTACAACTCTTCCCCTCTGGACTTTTTAAAGACTCAATGGCAAATATGTGCACTACTGGTTTCTTAAACCTTGCACGTCTTTGCTTCTGCACTACTGAATGCCATTTGCACATTTCGCTCTTGTTTTTTGTTCTGCACACATTTGTTGTTTATTTCCTTTGTAAATGCCCTTTTTTAATAATTCCATTGTAAATGCCCTTTCTTTGAATTTACTGGAACATTCCTTCTAGTGATTCTTGTATAGTTTGTATTGTTTGTTTGTTTGTTTGGGATCAATAAAGTACATCCATCTATCTATCTATCTATCTATCTATCTATCTATCTATCTATCTATCTATCTATCTATCTATCTATCTATCTATCTATCAAAACATAGTGTTACTATTGTGTTCAGCACTGCATGTCCTTCTGTCGAGGATCTTACGGATGAAGAGGCTCTATTACTCTTCAGCAGTTGGGCCTTTTTAGGCTACTTTGCATTATTAATTATCGTAATAAGTGATTCCATTTCTCTATTATGTAGCCTGTCTGCATAATCTTATCCATCCTCACATCATAACCCATTATGGACAAGCCTTATATCTTAGCAGATTCCTTGTGTTGGGTTGTGTTGTTCTGCAAATGGGAGTTTTCTGTAATCAAGATGTGTACCATTTAATAAGGCCACTGTTTGCAGAACCATCAGCAAAGTGTGCCTCACTCTGAAATGTGTATTACACATTTTTGTAGTGTTCCCTGGGCAATAATAGGCCTTTTAACTTAATATTTCAAATATAATTAAAGTGAGGTGCCACCATAGCCTAAAAGGCGTAAGCCTGTTTGAACTTAATATTTCATTTCAAGCTGACCCCAGTCTGCTTTTCACCTAAGAAATATTGGCAAATAAAATTAGATTTTTCTATACCAGTAATATAAGTGTAATTAAATATCAAATTAATAGACTATCTTCAAATTTATGCACTGACTACAGTAGCAATTTTCTTCTGCCCTAATTCTCTCTCCTTTGATGCTACAACCAGGTGTCTTTGTTTTGTTTTTTTGTGTTAAGAATGTGTTGACATTTGCTGTACGTATGCTTGGGCACTCTTGAGTTTTTTAGTAATGCTAAATCATACCTTTATACTTTATAATCAGACGTGTTAGCAAAGAAACCTGTGTGCTAACGCCATGGCAACTTGTAAGCCTCAGAGGTCTATAATGACATGTGACATCAACATAATTATGGGATTGGCTCAGTGATCTTCTGCCATATCAGATCGTGTCAGTAAAAAAAACTCAAATATAAATATGATTATTTTGGACCCATCAAATTTTTTTCCATAATTTTTTAATCTTTTTAATTTTTTTTTGGAAAACATAGACTTTTACTCTGCACCTTTCTAAAAATTCTGTGGATGTTTTAATTTTTAAAGATTATTTGTTTTCATGCAATTGTTATCTATATGACCTTCAAATCAGAATGAACTAAGAGTTTGAAACTAACGAAACTAATTCAAATCAGCTGTTTTGATACCAGAAACTCAGAGTTTCAAAACTGAGGATAAGTCAACTCAGAGGTGGGGGTAAAATTTAGAGTTTGTTGAACCTCTAAATCCTTTTAAGAACCTTTGTGAAACGGGCTCCTGCTTAGCTTAGCTGGGTGTTTTCACTGTTTGTGTCAAACAGTTAATACAGGTAAATACAGCTAACCCTTTCATTTTAAGTGGTATTTTGCAACTACAGCTTCATTAAGGTAGGATCAGTTGTGTCCTCTGCTCTAGACAATTTCATGGTGGATACCAACAGCAGTGTTATGTTCATTACTATTGCTTTTCTAAGTTAATACCCTGTGTGTTCAGCATTGCTTTTTTGTGTTTTTTATGCTTTGTTTGTGATGAAGATAAGACCAAAACACAGCTAACTTGCTGTTTTTCAAGCTATTGGTTCCCTCAGAGCTATGCTATGATCCTGCACGTTAACAGGCCTTTGTATTGTGCTCTGCTTAGCTGTGTTTTTTGTGTTTGTGAGCAAGAGAAGAGGTGAATACATTTAACTAATGTTTTTTAAACATTTTTTTCTTTACTTCAGTGTCATTCAGAATGCCTACATGATCTGTCCCATTACATGAGGGAGTGTCATTATGATCCAGCTCCAGAGACATCATTTAGAGAATGCCCCATCATGTAGGCAATGTCTGTGTGCTTTCTGGTCACCTGCATCATGAAATACATTACACTCATGCTATTTTCTCTTTATTACTGTGCCTAAGGTAACGTCACTTGAAGTTCCTCTTCTGCTGCTCCTCTATTTTTTCGTCTTCTGCTGTGTGATGGCAATTGCTAAGATCAGGTGCCACCTTCTGCACCAAAGTGAGAAGAGGTTAATTGACAGAAAAGATTCTCTCATTCAGCTGTGTTTCAACGAAGCCAGTAACAGTGACACAAACTCAGTGATGCAAATTTGGTTTAAGGAGCACAGCAGTCGAGCATTGGCCAGCCAAGCAGCCAGAATACTGTGGCAGGGGCAGCAGCAGCAGTGTGGCTGTATGATGCACATTTAGCATTGGTGTTTTTGGTGTTTTTGGTGTGACAGTATGCATTTGCTGGCCTTTGGGCATCCCCTCCACAATTTCTTCAGAAATTACCATTAAGAGTTTGCTTTTGTTTTTTCAAACATTCACAGCTCACATTTACACTTAAAGTCAACTGTGAAAAAAAGTAGCATGAAAAGACATTTCTTAATCATTAGATGCCCTTTTGAATTATTGAGTGACTTGACAACAATTGTTCTTTTGTATTTCCTTATATACTTACTCAATCATGTCGTGTGTATTTCTGTGAAGGGTTTTCTCCCTCAAGGTCTCTATGTCCTTAGCAATGTAACCTTTTAGGCTTCTTCCCCTTAGCTTACCTGTTATTCATTTCTCCAATCTCTTTGCACTTAAGTTATATAAAACTGGACCTTGGGGCACACATTCCATGCATTGCATAAATATTTTGCAATGCACCCCTTAACACTTTGTTTTGTCTCTTCCCATCTGTTCCAACCATAACAACCAAGGCCAAAAGCTAGGCCTCTTACAGCTTCAAAAGAGTAGAATTCAGTGTTAGGTTGGGTGTTTACATTCCAACATCTAGTAAGATTAGTATAGTTCTACCTTGCTTGGGTCTGTAGCTTGGGACTGGTGACGAAAGGACATTAATGCCTTAATATGTCTTACACACAGGACAGCTTTGGATTGGCAATGGCAATATTCTTGATAACTTTCTGATAATTGTGTTGCTCATACTGATCTCCTTGCCTCGAGTTCTACCGTCAACAAAAACAACAAAAATGTTGTTGGCAGCTTGGCTAATGGTTAGTGGTTTGTGTAAGATAAACAATTACTGCAGAGTGGTTTACCCATATCAATATCTCAGCATGCTTTGAACTCACCACCATGTTGGTTAAAAAATACCTGCTGCCTTGCACTACTGATAATGGTAAAAACAGCAAGTACAGTTAAGACAAGCTAGACCATGTAGAGGAAAACACGTATATTCTTGGGCTCTTTGCAGGTACCTTACCTCGCAGTTATTACTCATTCACAACAGATGGGCAAAGGCTCAGTATGCAAAAGGCAGGGGTGGCCAAAAGGCTCTTTGCAGGCACCTTATCTGTCAGGTATCACTTATTCTCAGCAGACGGGCAAAAGGCTTAGTGGACAGATTTTGTCCTTGGTTGTTTTAATCACACGCTGTTCTTAATGGAAACATTGGTAGTCATTTGACCCATCACTTAAGTCAATCTAAGTTTTTTTTTGTTTTTGTAGTGGATGTTCTGGAAAACTTAAAGATGTTTTCCCTTTTTTATTTCATGAACTGACACAAATGTTTAAACTCAAGCACTAACTACCAGTGGATTCTTTTGTTTTATTCCTGTATTCCGAGCTGTGTGCTCATGGCTGCCATGTTTGTGAATTACTTGATTAGACAATGCAGCATTTGAAAATTGTTGGTGATCTGATTACAAGGCTTGCCACTTACCACTATAGCACTTGCAGTATTCATCAGTGTCTTCAGCTCATTTAGATCACTTTCTGCCTGAATAAAGAGAAAGAACAGGAAAAAATACTGCATACTTATTTACGTTTCACTGAAAAAAACACTTTTTTAGCAAATTCAATTCACATATTTTATAAAAGCATAGGAGGAGACAAGAGCATGGATTTGCATTTCAGATAACTTGATTCCACCTTATCCCATTCTCCTTCCATGACATGACTGCGGAACTTGGTGGCAGAGGGGTGCTCCAGTCTACAGTCAGACTCCTGCATCAGGAGGTCCACTGTCTGACTGTGAACAATATACAGAGCAAAATGAATATCGTTTAACAACTAAAGAAGTGATCTTGGAATGTCTCAGCACTCATTATCATTTTTTTATACAATGATGGAAATAAAAAAATGTAAAGTTCTACCATGTCAGAAACTGTTTAATATCATATTATACCAGTTCCAAATTAGGGGCCAACCAACAAATTTGATATTTTGTTCAAGAGAAGGAAAACAAGTACATTGGGCAAAAATCAATGTTCTTTTTTACTATTTATTTAACTGACAGAAAATCAATCATCAACCATTTAGATTTTCTATTAAATGTTATTTAAGTACTTAATTAAGCATAATCATTCTCTGGTTGTAGCTCCCCTAATATAAGGACTCCTTGCTTTTCTCTCTTATTGTTTTTGAATTGTATACTGTTGGTGTCTTTAGATTGCGGACTAAAGACAGTCAGCTTAAGCTCTAAAAACTGGTGAAGTGCATTTTTCATACTCTCTGATATTTTAAGCACTAAACTAGACTGAAAAAAAAATCAGTAGATCTACCCATAACGTCTTCCTCATATATAGCCAGGATAGCAATAGATGGTCTGATTTTCCAAGAGAGGTCTGGGTTGTTTTAGTGACTTCACTAGAAATAAAACATGTCCACAGCAGGTCGACATGATGGTCTTGACAGCGTCTTCGATAAGAATAAGGTACCGACAGTTGGTTTTAAAAGGCTTCGCCTAACTGATGACACCATGGCTTTATTGGCTCACTTACTTCAGACCTAAATCATGTAAATGTTGTCCAATCAGCCTGATGACATCTTCCTCCGACTGAGACAGCCGCTTCATCTTTTTGACGCCCGAATTGGCATCCGACGTGCCCTTGTTTGACGCAGGCTGAGCAAATACTCTGTTGTTGGTAACTGAAAAAAGTCCATTGGAGTGAGCTACGCCGTTTTGCTCACCGTTACGGCAGGATAGTTCTGAATCTCGTCCCTGTCCTGCCCCGTTAGCCTGCATGTTATCACGATTAATGTAGGAGACAGAACCTGTAACAATGGCAAGCCGAACAAGACACTACGGTAAGAACAAAATGGACAGTAAACTCCACAACAGGCCCACTGACCCAGATGCAGTTCCGAAGTGTCCTCTCTCTGCAGCCGAGACTCCGTGTTAATTCCGCGGTGGTGGCCGCGAGGATAACCTGGATTTCTACTTGGGAGGACAAACAAACGGCGGCCAGAGTTATTGCGATGTACACATTTTGTGAATAAAAAGGGTGTATGCGGCACTGTGAGTCACCCTTAACTGCGCGCATAGGTAGTTATGAAGAGCTTGTTATTGTTGCTCTCAGAAAGCTGCAGCACTGTTATGGACATATCTAGTGACGTCAGCGGAAATTCCTACATGTCTGTTTGAGCTGTCTCTGCTGGGGGGCACCGTCGGCACCTATTCTTTCAGGCTCGGCGTACGACCATGTAGTCCTCTTTATAGTCATAGCCAAATTCCTTTGTGGCACGCTGTTTAAAGTTGACATGCATAGATATATAATAAATGTATTTATAGAGTGTGGTCTAGACCTGCTTCATATGCAAAGTGTCTTGAGACAACTTTGTTATGATTTGAAGTTCAATAAATAAAACTGAAATTGAAATAGATAAAGTCTAATTATACATTACATCTCACCTCTCAAAGTACTTTTGTTCATGAACTTCGGCTCTTAATAGCACTGCTGTATACATGTCTGTTATATAAAGATCCCATCCAATGTTAGGATAAGTCCAGATATTTAAAATGGTTCACCCTGTTTCCGTCGAAACAAAGGCAGTTGGGATGGATAACTTTAACTGTCCAATGTAATGGTAATACCATAGAGGACAGCAAGGCAAGTACACATGAAAAATGAACATTAAAAAAAAAACTGCGTAAACAATGATGTGTAACTAGAAGACTGAAAAATGCATACTTTAAAGATGGAATACTTATTCCTGAGAACTAAAGATCTTACATCAAAGGGGCCATATTATGAAAATTCACTTTATAATGGTTTTCTAAGAATAATATGCATCCCCAGCCTGCCTACAAACCCCCCTCGAAATGAGAAAATTCTATCCTCTCCCTCTCTTGCTTGCTCCACTTTTCAGAAAATGATTGCTCAAACGGGCGAGTTTGGACAAGAGCACTTTGTGACGTCACGAAGGGACATAACTCCTCCCCTCAAGCTTGGTGACCCTGCCCAAGATATGTTTGTTCTGCCCCCCGATATTTTCCACCCAGACGCCATTTTTTCCCCTCGCAGACACTTGTTCGAAATGGCGAAGGTACGAGTAAAGCATGGCAGTTGCTCTGTTGTTGGCTGCACGAAGCAGCACAAAAGTCTGTTTTCACCTCCCTCTTCGCCTGGCTTTGAAGGCCCAATGGATTAATTTTATATTCTTTGGAAATATACCCACAACAACTCCTAAAATGTTGTATGTGTGTGCTCACCACTTCACTGCGGACTGCTTTCTCAA
>JAPZDZ010000025.1:26602467-26618426 GCA_029783805.1 Acanthurus tennentii | reverse complement strand
CAATCAAGAGGGAACCACATTTTAATTTCATTATACAACTTGTTGTATAATGACAAATAAACATCCTTGTATCCTTGTGTATCTTTTATATTTTTTGAACTGGTTTAATGATACAAAATACAGCTGTGACAGCTCTGTAATATAATTAATGTCCTTAATTATATTCGGCAAAAGTAATGAATGTGACCAGCAGAGCGTTTGTCTAATCACCTTTCAACTTTCTTTTCAAACAACCTACCCCTTCCAAACGCTGTCTGTGGGGTGTGTCCAAGATGGACATGTGAAATATCCTATGGATATGTGAAACATTCTGTCTGGCATGTCAGGTTAGGGGCAACACACACACATACACACACACACTCTTATATATATAAATTTGTAAGTTAGCTGTAAAAAAGTCCTGTTACTCTTTGCTGGCCCCTGATAAGACTTTTGCTTAGTTACATAATATTTTAGATAATAAATCATTGGTTACCCTTGTGTCCAGTTCTTCTGGTTCTTCTTGTGTGGTGCAGGCTGTAATCACACTGCCGTTACATTCTGTGGTGTTAATCAACAGTGGAGAGTTTCCACTGGAGGAGGTCACAGACAGTTTCTAATGTGAAACAAACAAAGTTCTAGGTGACTTAAATAAAAAGTTGACAGACTTTTATTTCTTACTTTTTATATTTTTCTGAATATATCTATTTATTCTGAACGCTTTAATCAATTTTTTCACTTTGTTAATAATTGAAAATCTTGTTTTTACAACAAGAACAGTTTAAATGTAATTTTACATGCAACATTTCATCATTTTCTCTGTGCATCAGCCGGTAAATATGATGCTGGCATAAAAGATCCAAAAATTTTCAATGTAGGTGTCAAGCAGGTCGGACTTACTACGCCATTGATGCCATTCTTTCCCACAGGTCCTTTAGGAACAACTACCAGGTAGGTCTCGATTCCCCTCTCCCTCAAGTAGTCACAGCGGTCACCTCCATTTCCTGGCTCCACATCAAACTCACCATGAAGACACTCCATTGTGCTCTGTGAAATGTGAACACGACTGGTCCACACATACGGAGGGAGGCAAGGGTTAGACAGTTTTCTGATCTACTAGCTAACATAAAATGCTTAAGGAGACATGACGGAACCCTGATTTAATACTTAAACATTTGAAAATTCAGAATAGTGTTGCTTTAATGCATTTAGTCAATTCTCATTACTAAAATTAAAACAGTGATATACAGTGATTGAGTACAAAAATACATTTAGTTTTACTAAATGAACTCAGTGCAAAACAGATGTGAACAAACATTTAAGGCTTAAAAACAACACAAAGAAAATACTTGGTTGTGAAATAAATGGGCATGTATACCACTGGAAATTTAAATTATGTGAGGACCTTGAATTAAAAATGTATTTAAGAGTGCTTAATTTCACAGACAGCTGAAGCTTAGGAGGTTGCCTGAGAGGGTCTGTAGCTAAATCAATGACTTTTACATTCTAAATGTCAAAGTGTCATTGGACATGAACCCCCTGTTGCTCCTAGTTGTTGTTCAATTGTTGGTTGAATCTGTGTGTATGAGTTCCTGGTTAGCACTGGATGGCACTGTGAAGACAGGCCATATATAAATGAAGTCCATTTTACATTTTGTTTATTACCTCTTAATTCTTTAACACTGCACTAAAAACACTGTTTGTTTTATTTAAAAAAAACTTTGCATTTCTTGGTGTAATGTGAAACTTGTCACTTATTATTAACAGAGAATTTTAAAATACTTGCTCCAGCTTCAGCTTGCATTTGTTTTCAGTAAGCACTCAAACAAACCCACTGTTTACCAGCTGCTTGCAGCAAATAGTCAAGAGACACAGGTAAATACAGATACATATTAGATTATAATATATATTTAATATATATATTGTATCTATAAAAACTATAATCTGTTGGAGGGATGCAGACAGCAGAAAAAATAAATTCTAAATAAGACAGACAACTATTAACATAGTGGTGTTTATATAGCTTGTTGTGGTCAAATTTTAAAGCTTTAAACTTACATCTAATTAACTTATACTTATTTTAAAAGATCTCGACATAAAAAGAGAACTGCTGTACACAGTTATTGTCTTTTCTTACCCTGGTATTCCCCCAGCTTCCATTTTGTTTGCCACAGTGACATCAGTTGACCAGACATCATACTGCCAGCGCTTCTGACCCAGAACTCCCCCCAGGACTGTACCACTGTGTACTCCAACCCGCATATCAACATCTGTCTGAGTTTTCTCTCGAACATACCTGAGGTGGGTTTACAAAGCAAGCACATTAAATATCAAGGTACAAGAATCGCAATTGCTTTATTATCAATACATTTTTTAAAACCCTACAATATAAGCCTCAAATACACTGTCTCTGACATATGTCATTTATAATCTGATAGGACAAATCTACTCATGCACACTTGTCTGATGTCTAACCAGAATATTGCATCAGAATCAATGTGAGCTTAATGACCCCTCATTGTCAACCAAAGTTCAATTTACTTTATTTCACAGCTGCAGTCCACATAAAGATAGTAACATCCATCAGAGTGATCAATTCCATACTGTAGACCAAGTTACTGACCAACAATATTACATCAAATGTAGCTGCCAGTGGCTTATCTTTAAAGCAGGCCAGCATAATCCAAATTCAATCCAGACTGTTATCTTTAACTCTTTACACCCTCCACCCTGTACTCACGAGATGGCTTCCACCATGGCCAGACCCATCATGATGGAGCAGGCAGCATGGTCCTCCCTGTAGTCAGGCAGCCCACAGATACAGTAGTAGCAGTCTCCAAGGATCTTGATCCTCAGCTGGTGATATTTCTGATTGGGTTTGTAAGGTTTAGTCAGCAATAGAACCATTAATGTGTGAAGAACAGACTGTGATATCTAAATCTATATCCATCTGTTTTATTAGCAGTCATAGAAAATAAAGGAATAAGAAGTAAAAAAAATGTACATATATTACTGAAAGACCACAAAGAGCTAGCCTTTTTGGTTGTTACTGGGCAAATACACAGGTTTTCTGTTTTGCTTCATTCATTTGCTATCCCAATTCAACAAGGAGTTAATCTACTGCTGTAGAGACCACTGGAACTCTAGCACACATTTAGCGTTTAAACCACACAGGGAGTTGCTCTATTAATCTGTGAGACATGCGATCCAGAGTGTGAAACTGGAGTAACAGATCCATAAGTCAATACAACACTAGCAGTATCTGTGAATGTTCTCATTCATCCAGGTCATAGTTATTTCTGGGCAAATAAATCGAAGGCAACTGGACTCCACACACACATATTACTGAGTCCAGTTGCCTTGGATTTATTTGCCCAGAAAAAAACACTAGCAGTATGTAATGCACACAGACAAGATTAAGAAACTCTAAGAATACAGGTTTTACTTTACAAAGTAATAGCAATGGTTGTGCATGTTATGCATGTTAGTATATGGCCAACACAACATACTGCATATTGGAAAAAGTTCAGCTTTTTTAACTGCTGAAATTATGGTGTTTAGCCAGAATTAGCTCCTCTGCTCCACTGCCAGATTGACTACATTCAAATAAAAAGAAGAAAGGAACAGTGTTTTTTTTTCACATAGGGCAACAGTGTGTTTGAATCTGGGCCACAGTAATATAGTTTAAAACCAAGGTATTGCTAATGCCATCCCTGGCTAGTTTCCTGGTTAGACTTTAGGAAGTGCACTATTGTTAGGCCCTAGGGTTGTTGTTTAGCAAGCAATAGTTGTACCACATTACTCCTCATAAACCACTACTTGTCATTTTGATATTCTAATTTGTCTCTGCATTAAAATTATATATAATACGTTAGTTATTCCCGTGGGCTCACCACCCGCAGGAGGGGCCAAAGGGGTCGGGTGCTGTGTGAGTTGGGCGGCAGCCAAAGGCGGGGACCTTGGCAGTCTGATCCTTCACTGAAGAAGCTAGCTCTAGGGACGTGGAATGTCACCTTTCTGGTGAGGAAGGAGCCTGAGCTGGTGCACGAGGTTGAGAAGTTCGGCTAGATGTAGTCGGCCTTACTTCCACGCATAGTAAGGGCTCCAGAACCAGTCTTCTCGAGAGGGGTTGGACTCTCTTCCACTCTGGAGTTGCCACTGGTGAGAGGCGCCAGGTGGCGGTAGCAATACTTATTGCCCCCCTGCTCGGTGCATGTATGTTGGACCCCGGTAGATGAGAGGGCAGCCTCCCTCCGCCTTCGGGTGGGGTGACGGATCCTAACTGTTGTTTGTGCCTATGGTCCAAACAGCAGTTAGGAGCATCCACCCTTTTTGGATTCCTTAGAACAAGTGCTGGAGAGTGCTCCATCTGGGGATTCCCTAGTTCTGCTGGGGGACTTCAACACTCAAGTTGGCAATGACAGTGAGACCTGGAGGGGCGTGATTGGGAGGAACGGCCCCCCTGATCTGAACCCAAGTGGTGTTTTGTTATTGGACTTCTGTGCTCGTCACAGATTGTCCATAATCAACACCATGTTCAAGCATAAGGGTGTACATACGTGCACTTGGCACTAGGACACCCTAGGCCGCAGTTTGATGATCAATTTAGTAGTCATGTCATCGAACTTGCAGCCACATGTCTTGGACACCCGGGTGAAGAGAGGGGTGGAGTTGGCTCCAATGGTAGACCTGGCAGACCCAAATGTATTGTGAGGGTCTGCTGGGAATGTCTGGCAGACTCTCCCGTCAGAAAGAGCTTCAACTCCCAGCTCCGCGAGAGCTTCGACCGTGTTCCAGGGGAGGCAGGGGACGTTGAGTACGTTGAGTGGGCTACGTTCTGTGCCTCCATTGTTGAGGCAGCCGATTGGTGCTGTAAGGTGGTTGGTGCCTGTCATGGTGGCAATACCCGAACCCGTTGGTGGACACCGTCAGTGTGGGATGCCATCAAGCTGAAGAAGGAGTCCTATCGGGCCTTTTTGGCCTGTGGGGCTCCTTAGGCAGCAGACAGGTTCCGATAGGCCGAGTGGAATGCAGCTGCCGTGGTCGCCGAGGCAAACCCGGACATGGGAGAAATTCAGGGAGGCCATGGAGAATGACTTCTGGACAGCTTCAAAGAGATTCTGGACCACCATCCGGCGTCTCAAGAGGGGGAAGCAGTACACTGTAAACATTGTGTTTGGTGGGGACGGTGACCGCGACTCGGGACGTTGTGGATCTGTGGAAGGAATACTTCAAAAACCTCCTCAAGTCCACAACAGCAAACAAACACATCTCTTTCCTTTTAATGATGGTACAGAATACCAAGATGCAGAAGCATTGCTAGACTCAGGGAGTAAATACACCCCGGTTCACACAGGGACCAGTCAGGTTAGGAGGGAGAGATAGAGCGAGAAAGAGAGAGAGAAAGACAGGGAGAGAAACTGAGATAGAGAGAGAGAAATATGGCTAACAGATCTACAAATCTAAAAAAATCCTCTGTATTTTATATACGTTATATTAAGTATATGTGTACGTGCTTTATATTCAATGTTATACTTTAAATAAATAAATATATAATATTTATAATAATATATATTGTATATATAAATATACAATATTGGTTGATTTGCAATAATGCCATTAAAGCTAATTAAATTAAATTGAACAGAATAGAACTGAGATGGGACACAGACAGACAAGGAGAGAATTAGAGAGAAGGTCAGAGAGATCAACAGAGAGAAGGAGTGGGAGGGAGAATGAGAGAAATTGAAGGCAAGATAAAAAAAGGAGAGCAAGACGGGGGTGGTGACAGGCAGGGATGCACAGAAACAGTGAAACCACAAAAACTATGATGGTAGAAGTGCAACTAGTAAAAGTGATGGTACATCACAATAATAATAACAATAATAATAATAATAATAATAATAATAATAATAATAGTATATACATATATATATATATATATATATATATATACATATATACATATCTGGCCACTAAGGTTTGCAAGAGGCAGTCTGGTGGTGTCTGAACTAGCCAGGTACTTGTACAGGTACTGTCTTGTAGGACTAGATGTTGATTTCCGACCCTCGATTCCCAGAAAGTGGCAGCCAGTTTGAATGAGGAATGCCTTGTGATGCCATGTGGGGCTAACCTCTACCCCGCCGGATGGGGCTGTGCTCTACATCCCTCTACTCCCCCTCTTTCATGGGTGAGGCAAGGAGGAAGAGTGGGAATGTTGTTTGCAAGCGTGCAGTAAGCACTATTGATACTTACAAGGCCAGACTACGTGTTGTTATCCCCTGTTACATGCTGGTGGCACTAACGAGACTCCGTGGAAAGGTAAGGTGAGCGATGGCATCCTTTGGGTAATCAAGTGGGCACCCTCCTTCTTGGGTGTTTCACTGATAGGCCCATGACACCTCCAGAGGGTTCAGCAGTGAATCCCAGCATCCCAGGTTCACCCCCTAGATGCCATTGGCTCACCTGAGAGCCCAGACGGAGTCCCTCCTCTTCATTCACAGCCACTGACTCCCCTTTTCAGCAGCTCTGGAGAGATCTTTGACTACCTGCCGGTGGGCCTTCCCTCACATTCTGATCTCCCTGAGAAACCTCAATGTTAAGTTGGCTACAAATCCTCTGCAGCCCACTTCCACCAGGTGTACCTTCGCCCCCTTGCTACACATCGGCTGAAAGTTCAGCGTACCTTAGCCTCTTCCGCTCAAAGGCCTCTTCCACTGAACTTTCTCACCGTTAGCTCAATGATGTAACAAGCTTGAGGGAGGCTGACCACATGACAAGATCTGGTCGCAAGTTGGTAGATGCAATCTTAGCAGAGAAGCAGAATTTCTGGTCCAAGTCTGCCAGCAGCTTCCAGTCCCATGCCCCGCCTAGCTGGCCAGCGTCTGGTCCTATGGGTCTGAGGTTGGCTTGACCCTCACCCTCCCGGACAAATGATGTCACCTGCCAGCGGGATGACGGAGGAGGGAGGGCATTCACGCTTGTCCGCCGGCTCTCTAGTACTGCTGCTAGACTCTTTAGAACCTGGTTGTGATGCCAGGTGTACCGACCTTGAATGAGGCTGGTCTTGTAGCCCACTAGGATGTGCTTCAGTGATGCTGGACTTGGGCAGAGAGGGCACATGGGGTCTTCGCCATACCACTGTCTTGGGTTTGCGGGAGAGGGTAGGACATCGTAGACAGCCCTGATAGTGAAGCTCGTCCTGAATGACTCCATCTCCCAAAGTTCTTGCTAGGAGATCTTCCTCTTCTCTACTCCCTGTGTTATCCACTGGCCTTGTTTTGCCTGGGCCACAGCTTGTACGCACCTTCCTGCTTCCTCTTCCCGCTGCACCTCCTGGACCACCAGTTTGCGCCTCTGGGACGGAGTGGTCTTGCTCCAGGCTGGTGTGCTGGCCCCAAGGCCAAGGCCACCTCTACCCTCCTGGACTCAGCCCACAATGTCCCTGTGCTTGAGTGCTGCCTTTGCCTGCTCAGTTGCAGCAAGTGGGGTCCACTTCCTCCCGGCTGCCAGTATGGCCACAGCTGAATCACTTGAGTCCAGTAGCATCATCTCCAGCCTGATTTTGGCACACTTGTACTCCTCTGCCAGACTGGAAATGGGCAGCTCTAAAATCCCTTTGCCGTAGAGCCCAATACTGCTGAGGCACCTAGGAAGGCCAAGCCACTTCCTTGCATACGAGCTGACTAGCCTCTCCAGTTTTTCTGCCTTTGAGAGCGGGACCTCATGCAATGGTAGTGGCCACATGAGCCAAGGAAGTAGCTCGTACTGCATGCACCAGAGCTTCAGTTTGCCAGGAAGTAGGGTTTTGTCGATGTTGTCCAGGCCACTGGCTACCTCCTGCCTGAGCTGATCTGCCTGCTCTTTGTCTTTGAGAGAAGAATCGTACCAGCAACCTAGGCTCTTCACAGTCTCTCCGAGACAGTTGGAATGGGTTCCTTGCCAATGTGAAAGCGTTGGTCTGACAATTTCCCTTTGACAGTGGAGATGCTTCTTCAGTTTGATGTTCAGCCGAGCCAGTTTGATTTTTTCCTAGAGTTTTTTTTAGAAGCCGTATGGTGTGAGCCTTGGTTGTGGTGAGTGTTTTAAGATCATCCATGTAAGCTCTGACAGGTGGCAGCCTCAGGCCAGGTCTTACTCATTGTCCACTGACCACCCAATGAGAGGCCCAGATGATCACTTCCATGGCCAAAGTGAAGGCCAGCGGGGAGATGGTGCAGCCGGCCATGATTCCGACTTCTAGGTGTTGCCATGCCATGGTTAACTCGGCTGTCGTCAAGCAGAGCTAGATATCCTGAAAATAGGCCTTGACAAGGGTTGTGAGAGCCGCTGGGACCTTGAAGAAGTTGAAGGCTGTCCACAGTAGGTTGTGTGGGACTGAGCCGAAGGTGTTGGCGAGATCTAGGAAAACCACGTGGAGGTCTGTTCCCTCTTTCTTGGTGACCTGGATCTGGTGCCAGATGACGCTGGCATGTTCCACACAACCTGAGAAGCCTGGGATGCCTGCCTTCTGTATTGACGTGTCAATCAGGTTGTTCCTTTGCAGATATCCTGCTAGCCTGTGAGCGACTACGCTGAAGAAGATTTCCCCCTTCACATTTAGAAGGCTAATCTGGCAGAACTGGCCAAGTTCTGATGAATCCCTCCCCTTGGGGATAAGGATCCCTCCAGCTCTCTGCCAGCAAGTTGGTATCTCCTTCTTTTGCCACACGACTCTCATCAGCTTCCAGAGAAATCTTAGGACATCTGGTGTGTTCTTGTAGAGCCTGTATGGAACTCCATTGGGACCTGGGACTGATGCAGCCCTAGCACCATGCACAGTCTTGACTACTTCGCTCCATCTGGGTGGGCTGATGTCTAGTTGGTGTTCTGGTGGATTGAGTGGTGGTATGTCAGCTGGGAGTGTAACTTCTTCGTGGCGTTGGTTATCAGTGCAGGATTTTTTCAGATGTTCTTCCAGGTCAGCCTTTGACACTGAGAGACTTTCACTCTTTTCTTTTGTAAAGAGGCCCTTCACAAATTTGATCTTATTTGCTCTTTCCTGCTGCGCTTTCTGAGAAATGTTTGTGTGCTGAAATTATCTTTTTATTTTTCCATTGTTGTTTTGGAGTGCTCCATTTTTCAGTTTTTCACAGTTTTTATGAGTAAAGCACCTTGATCATCTTGCAACCTGAGCCATCTTGTCATCATTTCTTCCTCTGAACTATTGACCCAGCCTTTTTGTAACAAATAACAACAATAATAATAATAATAATAATAATAATAATAATAATAATAATAAGCTTTTTGCAATAACTTACAGGCCTTAAACTTGTCTCCATTAACTACAGAACACAAAAACATCTTTGACACATCACTGACCATCAATGAATTACAAACGGCTTTAGACAGTATGCATGTGGGCAAAGCACCTGGTCTATATGGCTTCCCCGCTGAATTTATAAAAAAATCTGTTTAATGTTGGCACCCCTCTTCTTCAGGACAGTGACAGAGGTTAAAAACAATAATTGTTAAAGAGCCTACATGAATACAGCTGCAATCAAATTATGATTAAGACCAGACAAAGATCCCAAAATTTCTTCCAGCTACCAGCCCAATGGTAATTAATATCGACAACAATTAATCTCTAAGGCATTTGCTTCTAGGTTGGAGACAATTAACCCGTCAATAATTCACAAAGATCAGAAAGGAGTCATTAAAGGTCAACATTCTATTAACAATGTCAGAAAGCTTTATCTGATCAGCATGTTGCAGTGCAGCAACACAAAAGCAATTGTTATGTCAATCATTGCAGAAAAGGCTTTTGACAAAGTTAACTGGTCCTTCCTCTTTGCCGTTCTTCACAAATTTGGCTTTGGAGAGTCATTTATCTAGTGGATATCAGCTCTGTATAACTCATCCAAGGTTACAGTCACCACTAATGGGATCACTTCATAAAGTTTTACTCTGCAGTGGGGAACCAGACATAGATGCCCACTCTCACCCCTACTGTTTGCAGTATTCATCGAACTGCTAGCAACAGCAGTCCGTCAGAACATCAGTATCCATGTCAGAACACAAAATTCATGTGATGATAATTAACTTTACCGACAAGAACTCAAAATGTCATTTCAAGAAGCATTCAACCTCATCACTAATTTTTCCCAACTTTCTGATTACTCTATCAACTGGTCAAAATCAACAATACGTCCTATTACAGAGAACTCTCCCACATGATTCTTTCTCCACAGGTAACATTAAATATCTGGGCATAAATATTTCATCTCCTTTCTTGGGCTTATTGCCACTGTTAAAATTTAAATCTTACCTCAAATCAACTATCTCTTTTCCATCTTATTATCTAGCTAGCCATTTACACTACCTTACCAAATGGATGCATCCGCAACTTCCTTCAATATCTACAGTTAATAAAGACAATTAAGAAATAATTCCAATGCTTTAGAGCATTTTACAGCCACTGGATTTTGTCAAACATATCATAAAGCTTTTTTCCACCAAAAAAAACTTATCTCTTTCTTATGACCTTGACCTCTGGACCCAGATTTGCAAAAATACACCATAGATGCCAAAACACGCAAATCTTCAACTTGTCAAATTTAAAGTACTTAACACAAGATGTATAAAATTGGCCTCTCTCTCACTCTCTCACTCAGACAGTGAGCACTCAGAAGTGTTGAGTGGTGGCCCAGGGTGGCTGCTCAGGCCACTTGAACTCATTGAGCCAGGGGAACAACTCTGGGCCCTGGTGTTGGTTTCCCCTGCATGTTTGATGAACGCTCACATGTATGCCTGGCTTGACTCAGCAACTCCTGTGAAGACACTTCATAAAGAACTGATGGGACCCGCCAGAGAGCCACTCTCCAACCCAACACACTGCATATGTCCAAGGTTTATTATTCTTCTTCTCTTGTCCACTGTAGGGCCGTTTTCTACCATCAGGACTCCCACATTTCTGGAGACCAATATGCTTTTTTTGGACTCTCGTTATCTTGAGGTGGGTGTTAGGAGCACCACAGCAACTTTCAATCCAGTTTATCCTAGTAGCACTGCCTGTCTTCCACTTTATTTGCCCATTGTTCCCCCTTTATTCACTGAGGTATGGTACTGTGTTATAGCACTACCCTTTTTGGCTGGCAACAGGAAATTTCATGTGATAAAGTTTGATGGGCTAGTATTCATGGAGGGCTGGCGATGGTCACAGACATGGACTGAAATAATGAGAATTTTGGCTGCAAGACCAAAAGTGCATCAATCTTATAAAAAATTCACATCCCATGTGGTCTCAAACTATGAGGACAAATGCAGCCAAAATAAATAAATAATGAAACAACAACAACAACAACAACAACAACAACAACAACATAATAATAATAATAATAATAATAATGATAATAATAATAATAATTAAAGCTGCAAGCAGTGTTGGACAGGCCCTCGCACCCCACCACCCGTTGGAACCAGCGGCATCTCGGCCTGGACAGGGCCGACCGCTTGAGCTCAGTCCACGCTGCCACCCAGTCGCAGTGTGCACCTTCTTTCTCTCATGCAGGTATAGGCCAGGACATAACTGCACTCATCACTTGACAGTAAAAAGCAGGCAGTGAATCAAGTTGATACATGTGTTAAATCAGAGTCCCCTCTATTCAACTGTCACCTGACATTGATGAACAATTTAAACATATACAGAAAAAAAGCAATGTCTCCTTAAGTATTTCCAAGCATGGATGACGCCAGCTTTCACCAGTGGAACCTGTGGGTCCGTTTTTTTATTGTAATAAAGTTCCAGTACTTGTAATGTGATTGCGCTCTATGTCAATTTACATTTCCATAGGCACATCTTCACAATAAAATCAGTGACACTTTTCTATGAAGCTGAAAATAACTTAAAGGCCTTTACTGTCATTGTTTAAAGTACTTTTAATTGAAAGTGTTGTGCTTAAAATTTAGAGTTTCTAGCATGATCATCTTCGCAATAAAATCAGTGACACTTTTCTATGAAGCTGTTTACAAATGAATATATTGAAAGTATTTCATCTGCTGATATGTGTTCCCACATTGGTCATATTATTACAGTTATGTACTGATGTGTATTATCTCACTTCAAAAAGTGGTACATTTGGATAAATGTAATTCCGAATCCACCCATACTAAAACAAAGCTATTTTCATATATTAAATTGGCAAACTGACAACATAAACACAGCAAAAAAAAAACTATAAACATAAATGTATGTAGTGTCCTTTTTTTATGGCCACTTTTACAACAGAATTCATAACTAAAATCTACTGAGAAAATATATGTTATTGAAAATTAATGTAATTACTAAAACATCTAAATGTTAATGAAAAAAGTGTATTGCAAAATAAAATATATATCATCAAGTACAAAATGTTATCTGTCAAATATTGTTATCAATGAAGGTGCTTGCCATGTAGTGTGAAAAAAAAGTCTGTAGTTATAGTAATTGTGCTTTACTGTGTAACGCAATATTATGACTACATGACTACATGAAAGGCTATATGTATAAATTTAAATAGTTTAAGACAATATATTATTCACAAGGATAAAGATAGTACTTGTGAACATGAGGAAATCATACAACATTGATTTTTATTGAGAATTGAGAGGTGATAAACAGAGGAGCTTCTAATCTTCTGTACTTAAAATGTGTTGATGTGATCTAACCCTGCAGCTCACTCAGCTGAGTTTGGAGAAATGATGGAGAAAATAAGTTTAAGGCCTAAACTGTCACTTCTTAAAGTACTTTTAATTAAAAGTGTTGTGCTTAAAATATAGAGTCTCTAGCATGATGCATGTGGCTTTTATACTGTGTGTGTGTTTGAGACTGCTGCTGGCGTCCTCACATGACTGTGTGATGCAGCAGGAGCTGGAGGGGGGATAAAGACACCAGTAGAGTGCAGAGACAGAGGAATGCATTGTAGAAAACCTCCTGAAAGGTACCACAAACTGTATCAAATCTTACACATTGACTAGAATGGGAGGACACAATTCCAGTTTGATGCCACGAGATGGGAGCAGAGGATCATTCATAAGCTTCATTTGGCAGTAGAGGAAAACATTTAGAAAAGCTCCTGAAAAGCACCACAAACTTGATCAAATCTCACAGAAAATATCTCATTCTAGAAGGTTTTTTCGTCCTCTTTCCATTGGCACAGGTTTGAAAGCCGTCGGACTTACACTTTAGACTGTAGAGGCCTGACTTAGACATATGTCCTTCCATTCCAATTGACTTGAATAGGACAAGACAGGGGTGCCAGTGCAACTTTGAGGGCTTATAAAATCCAAACTATTCGAAAGAGAAATTTATGACTGATAACTTTTGTTCAGCACTGTGTCCTCTGTCATCTATTAGGTTTTGAAGGTGCTACCATTTAGGCTTTGGGAGAAGATAATGTTTGATGTAAGTGAAATTTTTAGCATTTTCAAATGCAAATAGCGGAGAGGCTGTGGATTTTAGCCTATGGGTGTCAGTGCCTGATTTGTAGGTATGGATGAGTACTACAATTAGGCTTTTGTCCCGTCTCTATATGACATTCCTGTGGGCCATAGTGGGCAGAAGTGGGCATTTTTAGGTGCCAAAGTGGCACTACAGAGCATATTTTTGGACTGAGGGGTTCAGTTTTTCCATTTTATACAATTTGTCGCCGTCCCTGATGTGTGTGCCAAATTTGGTGAGATTTTGAGCATGTTTAGAGGGTCAAATTAAGCTTTGAAGAGGATTCAAAGTGACATTTTTGGCTGTACATTGCATTTTTCAAATGCAATTAGCTGAGTTACTGTTGATTTTAGCCTAGGGGTGTCAGCATGTGATTTGTAGGTCTTGATGAGTACTACAATTAGGCTTTGTCCCGTCTCTCAACGACGTTCCTGTGGGCCACAATGGGCGTTTTTGTGTGCCTAGGTGGTGCTAGAGAACTCTTTTTTGGACTGAGGGGGTCCGTTTGTCCATTTTATCAAATTTTTCACCAGACCTGATGTGCGTGCCAAATTTGGTGATTTTTTGAGCATGTTAAGGGGGTCAAATTAAGGTTTGTTTGGGCGCAATAATAATAATATGAAGAAACGGAGTAATTATTCGCACCGCCTTCGATGCTTGGGCCTCAAAAAAAAAACGGTACAATTACAATAGGGCCTCGCACCGCCTAGGTGCTCGGGCCCTAATAATAATAATAATCATTCGAGGAACAATAGGGTCCTCGCACAGCTTAAGGTGCTCGGGCCCTAATAATGGTAATGGCTCAACAGCCAAACCTTGTGGGCGTGTTAGGGCTGGCATGTTTTTGCTTTTGTGGATAGGTTGCTAAAATGGTGCAGATTTCAGGGGTTAATTCTGTGCACACTATGGGGTTATTCGAGGGCATATTAATGCAGTAGGGTCTACACTGAGCCCTTTCCACTTCAAAGGGTTTGACCGCTACCTAGAAAAACCACTGCCATCCCAAAAAGTTTTTACTGCAGTGGAGACAATCCTCACTATTCCAATAAATAGGATGAAACATAGATACAACTTGGCACTGAGAGACATTTTTAATCTGCTCAGCTTGTTAAACAATTTGTCTTATGTATTGGCCAGAAAGCTTATGTTTTGCCAGCAAGAATTAGCAAGATTTATCTGCCAAAATCTGAAGTAGTGAGCTGAAATGTGAATGGGATATGAGATGATCACTTATACAAAAAAGTGATACAAATTGTCCATGGGTTGAGAGGAGCAGTGTTTTTGTCATTTGTGGTATAGCTGCCAGTCTTTTGACGTGCAGAGAAAGAGGAAGTAAAGGATTACACTGCTGTAAATGTGACTTTCCTGTTTTAATTTAATGTATTTATATACATATAATATATATACCATAATCATAGGGTACTGGATCCAGATAGAGACAGAGCCAACTCATTCATTCAAAATGGACATTTTGACTAAAACTACACTGTATGTATCCTTTATCAAGAAACAACAGAAAAAGAAACTGCAGCCATTTAAATGGAATATTCACTAAGACGCTGTTATAAATACAAAAAACACAGATAGGGTTCTCAAAAATTTTTGAAAATATTTCCCTTTTCACTCTAGAAAACCTTTTTCTTAATTTGTATTCACTGTCTTTAAATTTTTTTTTATTTCTTGACAGCACTGAACTTACCTTTATTAGAAATAACATTGTGGTTTTTCTCTTATGTCTTTAAAGCAAAAAGTGCTTTTTATAGGGTTATAATAATAATAATAATTAAAGCTGCAAGCAGCATTGGACGAGCCCTCGCACTCTGGCCTGTCGGGATAAGAATGCTTTGGATTTAAAGTGTAGACAATAATTCAATTTTTTACGAATTTTTTTGTAAATTTTCAAAAATAAGAGCTTTTATTTTGAAAGAGTCTGGTGCTTTAATTTTGAAAAACACAGGATGTACCAGTGACCTGGTCAAAGCTTGATGGACATCATTACTGGCAGCTGTGTGGTAGATGAGACAAAAATGCAGGCAGACAGAGAAAACCTCATTCAATCCAATGGAGAAATCCATCAAACCCACACTTGTTTGAGCTACTGCCTTTTTTTAAAATTTTAAATGGGTCACAAGACTTGGATCTATTAATCTTGTATTTACATCATTTAGCTATCTTGTAAGGTTTTTCAGTAATCACAGTTTTATTTTTTTAATTTTTTGTGCTCTCTGTCAGATTTTATAATGGGTGTATATTGCGGAATGTTCCGGTGCTTAGAGTGTGTCATGTGACCTGGACAGTTGGAAAATGGAGAAAATCAGGATAACAATTTTCGAAAAACTCCTTACAGATCCCACAAACTTTGTCAAATCTACAAAAACTTTTCATATTCTAGTAGGGTTGGTCGTTCTCTTTCATTCGGCATAGGTTTGAAAGCAGTCAGACTTTTTCTTTAGACTGCAGGGGCCTCAGTTTGACACAAGTCTCTTTTTTTCCCATTGACTTTAACAGGGAGACACCGACAAGG
>JAPZDZ010000025.1:26591623-26602367 GCA_029783805.1 Acanthurus tennentii | reverse complement strand
ATTTTTTGCCAGACCTGGTGTGCGTGCCAAATTTGGTGAGTTTTTGAGCATGTTCAGGGGGTCAAATTAAGCGTTAATGTCGCGTAATAATAATAATAAGAAACAAACGCTACAATAACAATAGAGCCCTTCTCCCTGTTAGGGCGAGGGCTCTAATAAGAAGAAAGAAACGCTACAATAACAATAGAGCCCTTCTCCCCGTTAGGGCGAGGGCTCTAATAATAAAAAAAAACGCTACAATAACAATAGAGCCCTTCTCCCTGTAGGGCGAGGGCTCTAATAATAATCTTTAAATGATGAATGAATGCCCCTATGAACTGACTGAACATTTATAACACCTTAAAATTATCTTCAATAATTCAATAATTCAAATAAATGATATACCTATTAAATATATCACAGTCAGAATATTGGATAATTTCTTGTAATCTTAATCAACACCATTTTGATCATTCATACAAATCCATATCTAGAGCATCAAGATAGAAACAATCTTAAACTCACTGCAGCCAGTTTGTCAAAGCGAGCAAAGAGCTCGTTCAGCAGTTTCACCAGCTCTTGAGCGCTGCAGGATGATGACAGCTGAGTGAACCCCACAATGTCTGCAAACAAAATACTGCACAACACAGGAGAAAGATACAAACATTCTTATTGACATCAGTCACATGAGCAGTATCAAACATGCATTCACCGCTTCAACATGTCATAATATTCCACATCTTAAATAAAAACTGTTTAAGTATAAAACTGCGAAGAAGTGTTTTTTTCCCTAGGTAACTGTAGCTTCTTTGAATACTGCAAATTCTGACCCATCTCATTTTTTTTAATTATTCTGTTGAGATATGTGGTATTTAGTTTGCCACTTCAGTTGGCATCAATGCACATGCTGTTTTGTGTGAAACTTATAATGGAATGGAATCACTCCCACCTGGCACACCCCTTTGTGAAGGCTAGTATCATCACAAGTTATTCAAGTATTTCAGGGTTTATAGAAATGTATTATTATTTCTGTATCAATGTATTATTATACTGTATTATTTCAGTTTTGCAAAAAACACAGTTCTAATAAACCTCTAAAGCAGTGCTTCTCAAATAGTTGGCTGCGCAATGAAATGCCGGGGGGCACGTGTGACCCCCAGGAATATGCAGGGTGAAATACCATTTGCTTTTTCATTTCCATACCAGAATAAAGTGTATTTGCACATCCACTACAGTAGGTGCCATTGGCGCTTTCGTGCCGCTGTGTCTTGGGTGATCACTGTTTAGCACAGACCTGGGCATTTTTACTGCCCACGGGCCACATCTGGCCTGTTGATCTTTCCTGTCCAGCCCCCGTGCGGTCACTCACAAACGAGAAATGTAAATGAAAACTAGTATATGCTATGCACACTGTGCTGCTTTTATTTTGAAAGTCTTTTATTTATGTGTGGATGCATGCGCAGGTGGCATGTGTGCGCGTACCTACAGACCCTTTAACTGTCAACTCATGTAAAAAAAAGAAAGATTAATACCGAATTTTAAATTTTTAAGAAGGCATTGACTGAAAAACATTAATTTGCAGAAGTTAAGGGAAAAGATGTGTGTTTAGTTTGTGGCGCACAGGTCGCTGTGTTCAAGGAATACAATTTAAACTGGCACTACGTGACCAAACACACGAAAAAATACAACAATTTGTCAGATGAAAAGACGGTCAAGGAGTCAGAACCTGCAAAACCAACAAGGCTTAGAAAAGTGAACAGAAAGACATCTAAAGCATTTGTTTCTTTTTGTATTGTCATTATTCTGATTTTGGTGTGTTTTGTTTCCGCTGCTGATCTCTCCCTCTCCCTCTCAGCAGGTCGGTGCAGAGGCGGGGCAGATCGACTCAGGAGCAAGGCTCACGGGGCACACCTGCCTTTCATTGATAATTAAGCAGACTACTTAAGCCACCCACACTCTGGCTTCCTTGCCAGACGATTCACGTCCAAGCCAGCATTCTTTGTGTCCTCACTTCTGAGTTGATCTCCCCACTTGTGTGTATTTTCCAGTGTGTATCTCTGCTGTATTTTTCTAGTTGTTCTGCCAGTCAGTTTTGTAGTCCTGGACACTTTGATTTTTAGCAATATTGTAACTCTAGTTTTTCCCTTCGGGTGATTTCTGTTGATACTTGTGTTTTTTTTGTGTGTTTTTTGTAGCTTTCAGTTTTTTCCCATTTTTCCCCGGAAGGGTGTTTTTTTGTTATAATTTTTTTGTAAAATAAAACTTCTTTTGAACATCTCTGCATTTGGGTCCTGGTTCACTTCTGATGATATCGTAACATGTATTAAGTTATTTAATTGCTTACATTTGCAAAACAACCATTCAGTATTTCTGAGTTCTCAGTCTGTGTTAAAAATAAAATGACATACTTGATTTAATTTTTGTTTTCTTGTTAATGACTTGTATTTTTGACTTTCTCCACAATTTCTTATCTTTAAGAAAATGTGTAATTCTGTATATTATACATTCTATATAATCTTTAAATTACTGCTCTTTACAGGTAGAGAAAATTAATATCAAACACAGTTAAGTTCAGGTTATTGTTGGTTTGGCGCTCAAACACAGCTCAGGTTTCTGATGTGGCCCTTTGGAAATAATAATTGCCCACCCCTGGTTTAGCACAACCTTCTCTGCTGTTGCTGCACTAAAGACAAAGTACAGATCCCAGCTAAACACTGAGCAGGAGCTGAGAATTGCACTATCATGCTTCAAACCCCACTTCAAAAAGTTGTGCAGTGCAAAACATGGTCATTGTAGCCATTAATCCTGACTTCATCATTTTGATTAAAAAAATCAGCACAATTTCTTTGTACTTTGTACTTGTAACAATTTTATAGACAAATGATACTATTTATAGTCGTGGCGGAGGGTGGGTGGCTCAAAATGTTTTCTTCTTCCTAGGGGGGGCTTAACAGAAAACAATTGAGAAGCACTGCTCTAAAGCCTCTAAACCTCTAAAGAAATGTTGTATTGAGCTGATTTATTTAAGTGTACATGTCATAACACAAGGGGTCCTATTTGTGCCCTTGTTTGGGGATATTCTGAGTTTAGTTTAGTATGTTTAGATAAAGCTATGTGTACAGTTTGCCTCATGAAAGTTGTGGCAACAGAGGACAATAAGTTAAACTTCCAGCATTACATTGTGTCATTAGGTTCTCCAGCAAGAATCATTGTAAGAACTGTGCTTATTCTCTATCTATTCACGATTCTATGGGCCATAAGTACTTGAACACAGAAAGATTCGTCTAACAGGTCAAGTGCTATTGGACATGGAATTTTAGGCTAGTTAATGTTGTGCAGGCTACAAAAACTTCTTTCCCCTCTATATCAAGCTTAGCCCTTATATTAATATTTTATTTTTACACAAATACCACATAGCTAAATAAAAATTAAAAACAGGAAAGCATGAAGGTATGAAAAAATAATATTGCCCAAGCTGACTTAACATGTCTTCTAGTTCTTGGAGACTAACAGATAATACCCTGAATGTCAAAAGCTTACCTGACATTTTCATGTCTGTACATATACATGGTGTTGAACTGCTGCATCTCTTTCTGACTGGGCTCCTTCTTCATGTCCTGAAGCATCTCATCGGCTATGTGCTTGGGAAGTATGGAAAGTAGTAGACGTTCCTGTGGGGGACAAGAACAGACATATATCTAATTGACATCATAAACAGCTACATATAACATATTCCTGTTAAAGATCTATGTGCACTATCAGTACATCAGTATCACTGATAAAATGAGAATTAACTTTTGTATATCTATTAATTTCATAATGTTTTAGAAAAGGAAAGATATGTTGAAATTTTGAGGAAATGTAATTTAATGTTCATTTTGTGAGTGATATAATCAGATTATTACTAGTCTAATATCTGCAACAGATACAGAGATAAAAAAAACAGTTTTGTTTGTTGTCTTGTTTACCACATTTTCGGTTGTCCACTTGCCCCATTTCTTTTGTGGGTATATTATTGCATTTCTTGCCCTGTTACTGCCAAACAACTGTCAATCAGTGGAATAACAAGTATCAAGCAAGTTTAATTTTATTGCCCTCATGTCCATTTGCTTAGATTAGCTTTAATGTACAACTCATGCCTGTGTACAACATTTTAAAAAAGCATGATTTCTCTTTCTCTTAACAAATTTATTATACCACCCACCAAAGTAAGGTTTATGCCACAGGTGCCCTAAATTAACAGCATTGGTTATTACCAATATCATTTTTTATATTTCTGTAATGGTTAATACACCGATATGTAGAAGTTCTTTAACCAAAATGATATTTTTAATGCTAAAATATAATTATTATTGTTATCCATGAATTTTCAAATTAACTGATTTACAAAAAATCTGAAAAAAAACAGTAAAGCACATTATTATTTCTTGATTAATACGTCAAAATATAGTTATTTACTTGCACTCCTCAACAGAAAAAGTAGTTTTAGTGGTTAAATGTTATGCTTGATTAATATCTGACTTCTCAGAGAAGCTCAGTGAGCTGGCTCAAATTTGAGTATAAAAAGCTGAATTCAGTTTGAAATTCCTCATTCCTGTTCAAAATGGTAAAACGCAGAGAGCTCACTGAAAATGAAAGAGTCCGCATTAAAGCACTTCATGATCCTGGATGGTCTCTGAGACAAAAAGGGACAGGTGGTCTAATAAATTTGTTAAGCACTATACATGCCATAGCTCTTAAACATGTTTGTTTGATTAAGTCCCGCAATTACATCTGTTTTCTACTTTGTACTGCTTGTTTCCAGTTTAACAAACAAAACTCTACCTCATATTTTCAGGTGGACTAAAGCCCCAAACAGCAAATGTTAGAAAAAAATGACTTAAATTATAAACTGCATCATATTTACTGCTACAAAGGAAAGATGTCTGTTATCTGACTAACTCTAATGCTGAAGTCAACTTTGTTTCTCCCCCTTCAATGGGGTGCAGTTTAGTTAAACATTATTCAAGTTTATAACTAGAAGTCCACAATATTGATTTTTTGTATGACTCCCTGCTTTATTACACCTAAGGTCAGACAATTTGATCAAGTTAATAAGAATAAGTTTAAATGGTGTGTGTTTGGGTGATCTGCTTCAGAAACTGCATAACAGTAAGTACTGACTGCTAATAAACTCTATCTGATCAGTGGCAAAGTGCCTCCCACAGACCTTAATGTGAAAGGTGATGATGGATATATCAATTACAGTGTCTTTAACAGTAACTGTCCTTCTCAAGTTGGATGGCCATGGAAATTTTGTAGGCCATTAAATTTAAGTAATGCCTAACACTTAGAGACACAGTATTTCTTTTCCAGTTTTTGAAAAATTTAGTCTTTCACTTTTTCTGTCTTACACTTACAATTAACTTACCTTAACAGGAAACCTGTGTAACATTTATTGCGGGCTGAAATTATGAAATGTGGATAACATAAAATGAGATTTGCTGAGTTATTTTATCATCATCTGCAGCCCATCTGCAACAGACCAGGTAAAAAAGTTTTAACAAAAAAAAAACCAAACAGTTAAATAATGGGTATTACACATAGTGTCCATATTGAAGCAGATTTTAAGTGCAATAATGCTATTGTATATGGGATAGTCCTCAGCGACTGTTTGCAGGTGTGTTTATGTTGTTTATGCGTTGGGATCCTTGCCACCTAGGATAAGATGGCAATGATCCCTTTGCCATCTTTTCCCAGATGGTAAGGGGACAAAACAAAATGATCCACAGTCTTAGGTAAGCATTTGCATATGGATTCTATACCACACACATTTTTGAACTAGCAAACCTGACACTAAAGACACAGGATCCTGTACAGCCAGGCTGTCTGGCCCCTAATAATTAAATTTTTAGGGATCAAGCGTGAAAGTCAAGGGCTCCTCTAACATGGCTAGAGAAGTCCTTGCCTTAGTTATCTTGGGACTGGAACATGTTCCAGTTCCAAGATACTATTTTTGATTTTTGAATGTGTTTTTATCATGCTGCAATTTTGCCATCTACTGACCATGTTGGACACTTTAAGAGTAAAATTGGACGTATATATATCATTACAATAGGCAAAAGAATGTTGTAAAATGTAGAAAAAATGTATCTACCTTCATAGTCATAGCAGGAATTATTTGTTTTGTTGCGTCCAGCCTTTGTTTTTCCATGCGTTTTTGCCTCCTGGTGTTTTTGACCTTGCCTCACCTAGGACTCTGATTTTGCCTACGCCCGCAAAGTCTGCAGTGTTTTTAAACCATGTCTGGATTGGTTTGAGATTTTGTCTGCTCCGTATATGTACTCCTGCTGTTTTGGTTTACCACCTATGTATGACCCTTTGCCTGGTTCTCAGTAACCACTGATTGATTTTTCCCTGCTCTGTTCGTTCTGGTTTCTGCAATTGAGTCTTGTCTGTGCCTCGGTTGTTGCAAAGCAATTAAAATGAGTGTCTGAGTGAAAGGAACTTTTATAAGAATTGACAATTAAGATAGAAAGTACTCTGTTGTCATGTATAACATTTCAAGTATAAGAATTAGATACTAGATAACGAAGAAAAAATAATAAACTGCAAGTACTTCAAGATTCAAATTCAGATTTCCTTAATTTTTGTTTTTTTCATGGGTAACATAAAAACATTGTGTGGTTGGTCCTGAGGTGACTGCTCTTACACCTTCTCCCTGGCTGCAGGGGAGACATTAGGCCATGAGAAGATTGGGGGGGGGGGGGGCATTTGTGATGCTGCATACTCTGCTAATGCAGCACTTACCATAGCTGCCATGCAGAGATGAAAGTGATGTACCAATGATCCTCTCTGCTGTTATTACAATCCTGTTCAGCTTGTGTCCCCCATCTGGCCTGCTACTGCACAACCAGAATGTAATGCAGTATGTGATGATGTTTGCAATGGTTCCTCGGTTCATGTTTGTCAGTGCTAGGGTGGGAAAGCCTGCTTTCTTCAGCCTATGGAGGAGGTGGAGATGCTGTTGTCTCCTCTTCCTGAAGTATGTGGTGTTGCTACCAGAGGTCAGGTCTGCATTCCGATGTACACCCAGGGATTTGGTTCAATTAATACTCTCTACCACAAATCCACTGTTGGTCAGTGGTGGTCAGTCCTAAATTCCATGGTCATCTCCCTAGTCTTGTCTGTGTTTACAGCAAGGTTTTGTGTTGTGCACCAAGCTATCAGCTGCTCCACCTCACTATACAGACTCATCCCAATTGCTGTTAAGACCCACAACTGTGGTGTCGTCAGCTGGTGTCATCATTGTGCAGAACAGTCATTTGTCAGCAGGGTAAACAATAGTGGGCTAAGTACACAACCTTGAGGCTTTAGTAGATTTACAGGTGGTGCTTTTAATTCTGACTGTCTGCTAGTGTTGTAATAGGAAGCCCAGTATCCAGTTGCAGGCGGTTGAGTCAATATTCAGCAGCTGCAGCCTCCCCACCAATTGCTGTGGCAAGATTGTACTGAATTCCGAGCTGAAATCAAGGATCCTGGCATAGGTGTTTTTTCTATATGAGTCACAGAGAGGTGGAGCAGGGTAGATATCGCATCCCCCACACACTGATTTGCTCTGTATGCAAACTGTAGGGAATCAAGTAGGGATAGGTAAAAAATTGAGTCATTAATGCATTGGGTCATTTGCATATAGGCCATTTACTGATTAATTTCATTTTGTTTCTCTGCCCAACAAACAAGGTCTTAAGAGCAAGTTGTTTTGTCTGCACTTCATAGCATACTGAATTATTAATGATTTATTCTTTCATCATTAATGAATAATAAAATGGTCAAATACATTTTTGGGTCAGTTTGATGTAAAACTATACAGATAATGCACACATTGTTATTCAACCAATAGCAAAGAGTACTTTAATAAATTATCTAAATGTGTAACTGAACTGATAACTGATAAAGCATATGGGTCCAAAATATCGATATAAATCAATACCAAACCAAATCATGACCCAAAAAATTAAAATTAAATTGAATTGTGAGGTTCTTGACAATATCTAGCCCTAGGATCAAGGTTGGCGGGATTACACCAGGCAATCAGTACCACGGCAAAGCATGTTTGAACCTCAAAGTCCAAAGTCTGTACCATGATCAAGTATGATACACTTCCTTGGCCCTGGCGCGGTTGGAAGAGGTGGAATTTGGCATGGTATAGTTGCTCATGCATGAGCACATGCATGGTTATGCAAAGTCAACATATAATTGATGCAAGTGTTCCTCCCAACAATCATTTTTAACAATGGTAGCGTTTCCATTGGTCTGATGCTGAAGTCAAGTGATTACTCGAAACTTTGTCTGATACAAGTATTCAGTCAGCTGGATAAAACACACAAGAACTCAGAAGTCCTTCGGAAAATCTGCGATAAATTATGTAAAGCCATGCATGTATTGTATCACAACTGGATGACATACATACAAGAGGTAATCGTACTCAAGCCAGGTTGACCCTGGAGCAGTGCAAATCAAAACCAGCTGGGGACAAAGCGTTCCTTTGGCATTGTACAAAGCAACTGGGCCCAGTGTGAGTGGGCCCTAAAGGCCAGTTTACACCAAAGATTTGCGACAAAACAACTTGACACTCACATATTGAAATGCAACTGGATGATACATTATATTGTTTCCACATCAACGACTCTGCACTTTGCTGGCTTTACGGGGGGCTCTTGTTTCACTTGCAGGTACCAAACATGAATGGAGACACTGATGGCTTTTTACTTGCTGCAGTCATCCTTGTATTAATGGGCAAAAAGCAAAAACGTAGGCCTACTAGAGGTACGAGAATTTGGAGCCATCATTAGGTGCTCCAATGAAGTAATCGAGGCACTTACCCAAATTTGTGCAGGGAGCTCAAAGCAGAAGAACTCCCCTCTTTTGCAAATTTCTGATTGTTCCCAGAGCAGTTTCAAAGGTTAGAGGATTTGGTGACACCTTCCATAACAAAATAAACACAAACTACTGTGACAGCATTTTACCAGGGGAATGTTTGATGGTTACTGTATGCGTCTTGGCGACAGGTGAGCTAAATATAATTTATTCCTAATGTACATGTAGGCTGCTGCTAACATTTCGCATTATGACATTCATGTTACATCTGATAAGTAGTCTCACATGGGACTTTACTTGGTATCTTAAAAATAAATAAAATTGACCCTCACGATTAATCAGTTGTATTTTCAATGCAAAAATGAATCACTGCCCCCTTCCATTTTAGGTGAGAGCTTCAATAGCCTGGCCTCTCTCTTCAGAGTTAGACACTTCACTGTTGCACCATTGTTCCTGAGACCTGCAGTGCTATCTAGTGTCTTAAAAGATGACTATTTAAAGGTTATTTCTTCTAAATTTCTATGTCATACATTTTAGAACATTCCCTAGGGAGAAAACAAATTGCTGCTCTTTAAAAAAGGTTTAATCTATTAGGTTATTAAGTAATCTTATGATATATGTATATATGTGAGATATATATGTGTGTGTGTGTGTGTGTGTGTATTTATGTATGTATGCGTGTATGTGTGTGTGTATATATATTACAATAAATAAATATCAATAAATTACGACAAATACATAAATATCAATAAATTACAATAAATAAATATTAAAAACAAGAAAACAGTTACAAATCTGTAGAATTAATAAGTTGATTTGATTTGATACAAAAACATTAAGTTAACATATGACAATACATGTTTTTTGATGCAAGAGAACATTAAGAATATATAAATCAGGCTAGTGGGCGGCATGCTGTGAGATCCCGATACACAGTGAGACTTTGAGATTATACATGGTGGTGCCCTGCTGCTAGATTAAACAATAACATACAGCACTACTTTCAAATATATCCCTTTTAATATAGTTAGTTCTGGGGGACATCATTGGATCACCAGCCAGAGTGAAGGACCTTGAGGATTTCATTGATCGCTACTTCTACCAGTGCGTCATGGGAGACTCAAGCATTAACGTTACCCCAGAAACCCCGGCAAAGAGGGCATAGACCATAGACATCCAGATAAGTGTACTAGAATCTATCAGTAAAAAAATGGATTTACTTGGCTTGCTTCATCAGGAGATCAAAGACCTAAAAGTAAGTTTGGAGTTCACTCACCAACAAATAAACGACCTCCAGAGGGACAACGCTGAGCTCCACTGAACATTAACATCAGTGTCTTTGGAGGTAGATCTTCTTCAAAAAGAAAATAAAAATTTGAAAGAAACTGTCCTCGATATTCAAACCAGAAGTATGTGGGACAACTTGATCTTTACTGGCATTCCCGAGAACGCACCGGATAATCATGAGGCCCTGGTTAAAACTTTATGTTATCCACTCTGAAAATACCCATGGACTCAGTGAGTAATATCACTTTCCACCGCGTTCTCCGGCTTGGACCCCGAGGAGGAAACCATCCCCGTCCTATCATCGCTAAATTTGAACACTTCAAGCAGAAAGTGCTCATTAAGAGCAAAGGACGGGAGCTCAAAGGTACACCATTTGGGATGAATGACCAGTTTCCTAGGGAAATCAACGAGAGGTGCAAAGTCTTATACCCAATCCTGAAGGACCGCAGGCACAAGGGAAAACGGACTTCTCTCATTGTGGATAAGCTGTATATAGATGGTTAACTGTTCCGTGACACCGACATCAGCCTGTGGCTCTTCTAAGCAGATAAGTAATATATATATATATATATATATATATATATATATATATATAAATATAAATGACTATCTGTTCACT
>JAPZDZ010000025.1:26563585-26585411 GCA_029783805.1 Acanthurus tennentii | reverse complement strand
GCATTTACATGCTTTTGCTATCTTGTACTGTTTCTGAGTTATCACAGTTTTAGTTTTAGAATAATCTCTGCTCCTTTCCAGGTTTTATAATGTGTGTGTATTGCAGCCTGCTCTCCTGCTCAGAGTGAGTCACATGACCAGCACTGTAGAGCCGCAGCAGGGCAGAGGAGAGAAATGAGAGCAACATTTTACAAAAGCTCCTGAAAAGCACCACAAACTTGATCAAATCTTACACAAAATATCATATTCTAGAAGGTTTTCAAACGGTTCGAAAAAAAATGTAACGGTGAAGTCGTTGTGTTCAGCACTCTGTCCTCTGTCATCTATTAGCTTTTGAAGGCACTACTATTTACGGTTTTGGAGAAGAAAGTGTTTGTTCAAAGCGAAATTTTGGCAATAAATTGCATTTCAAATCATTTTCAAATGCAAATTGCAGACTTCCTGTTGCTTTGAGTTTAGGGGGTATGTGCACGTGATTTGTAGGTCTTGATGAGTAATACAATTCGGCTTTTGTCGCTCTACGACATTCCTGTGGGCCGCAGAGTTCGTTTTTGTGTGTAGGTGGCGCTACAGAGCACATTTCAGGACTTAGGGGGTCAGTGCTTTCATTTTATCAAATTTTTCACCAGACCTGATGTGCGTGCCAAATTTGGTGAGTTTTTGAGCATGTTTAGGGGGTCAAATTAAGGTTTAAAGCGTGCGCATAATAATAATAATAAGAAGAAGAAAGAAACAGGACAATTACAATAGGGCTTTCGCACTGTTTTACAGTGCTCGGGCCCTAAATATCCAGTGTATGTAACGTATGGCCTTTAGTTTAAGACTCCAAAAGTATAAATACGATGCTCTCTGGGAAAAATGGGACACATACCTCACAACAAGAGGTGATAACCTGCTTTGCTCATGATTCATTATGTATGAAAACATTATTCTTATAGTCTCTAGTACTATGCTCCTAACCTCCCAACTGTTACTGTTCCCAATATTGTTACACACCCTGCTGTGTGTGTATTACTGTTTTGTTTAACTACTGTCTGTAAAAAGTGTTCCTTGAAAAAATTGAAAAATAAAGTTTAAAAAAAAAACATAAAGACAACGAACTTATGAGTGGTGAACAGAGATGAAGGGGTTGTTTTGTCACGCGAATGCTGACGACTCAATACAATGCGTGCAATGTGATAATGCACTCAGATTAATGTAAACAGAAGCAACAAAAACACAGGGAAATTCTCTGGACAGATAAAATGGATGATATATTAGCATTAAGAACTTGACAACCGGCTAACACTGCCCATTCCTCCCTTTCTGTATTAAATATTGAACCACAACTTAAGGTACTTCACCGGCATTATGACTAGAACATGTTTTGTGTGCCTATATGGAAGGAAATGGATTTTAATGTTTTATGAGTATGTGTCAACAGCAGCAGAAGCAGACCCATACCTTTGTGTTTCAGCACTTTCTGGATCTACAGCTGGTTGGAGAACAACAGTACAGTGCCAGTCTCCTTCACTCTCATGATACTGGCAAATGCGCCACCATGAACATGGCTCTGGGTAATGCTGTGATTGCTGCAGGACAGGATGGGACCTGCTGTGTTTTGAGGTTTAGACATTGCACACAGAAAGAAGAGGGCACAGCTGCTTCTCTAGATGGTAAGGCTAATTGCTGTAGTATGAAATACACAGACTGTCGTTAATAGGACATGAAAAATTTGTACATATATTGCACTTTTTTTGTTTTGTTTTACTACGTAGAAAGTAATCACTTTTTATGTACGTCCTCGAAAAATCTTTGCCATCAGTTCGTCTGATCAATTTCAAACTTGATATTTGTATTTCAGTGGGTGGGTCAAAAAGACCTGTAGTGTACATTGCTTGTGTTCATAATAAATAAATCAGTGAAGCACTGGCAAAACGTGTCTGGTGAAGGTGAAAAAAGAGTACTTACAGAGTCAGTCAAAAAGATCCATAGAAGTTTTAGGTTTTTGGACATTTTTAAAATGTCAGTAATGTTCATTTTCATTTTTGAAACTTTTTTATTTTATGGTTGTAGAAATCTAAAATGTGCTTGTGGAACTGTTGAAGAATACAGGTTTCCCTGAGCCTCAAGTTGTTTCAGTATTTTGTTCTGCAACAAACCTGTCATATTTCGAAGCATGAAATATACAAAAATGCAGTTGTCAGCCTTATTTATATATACCTAATTTAGACTTGTGTTTTAACTCACTGAAAAACCCAGTTTCTATTCAGGTGTTTATTGTTATCTAGTAAAAATCTTTGCCATCTGTGCAGGAGGGAACAGTGTGCAGAGGGGTGATGCCAGACGAAGAGCTGGGAAAGGAGACAGAGCTGAAAAGGATGGAGCTACAGCCTCTGGAGTTATTTCTAACATGAAGGATGAGACAGCTCACATTTCTGTGACTGGTTTGGCTGAAGTGCTGTCAGACCTGAACCCTCAAGACCCACTCCAGAAGGTGGTCAGATTCAGTCCTGACCTGAGCCTTTTACTGACAGGAGGCACAGATGGACACATCCGAATTTGGGAGGTAAACACTGTTTAGTTGTTCTTTTCCTTGTTGCTGCTGTTGCTGAAAGGTGCCATTTGTAAAATCTAGAAGAAATTTTAATTTTAAGAATTTAAAAAAGGAAGTGTTGTAATCAACAGAGTGTCCAGAAGTAACAGCTTTGGTGGCATGCCAAAGTTGTTCATTTATGGCATTGCAGATACAAGGACTGCTAAGCGCTCAGGGTACGTACTCTCTTGTAATAAAGCTTCATCCACTAGATGCCGATGCTGACTCATTTTAGCCTCTGGTATGACTGCCTGCCAGTCAGCAGGACGAAGAAGTCAGGCTGGTCAAAGGGAGCCACTGTCAAAAGCTAAAAGTTACTCAGTAGTTTAGTTAGATAGTGTGAAGCTTGCAGAAAACGGCCCCTATCAGGTCCAGAATCTAACCCTCCTGGAAAGACAAAAAAGTCTTCTGCCAAGAAGAGGAATGATGCGTACGAAGCAAGACAAGGGTAACTATTGGCATGGCTTTTCAGTGTTGGAGACAGCTCCTGAGAGCTGAGCTGAGAAAAATATTAAGTCTGATGCTGAACTCACCTCCTGTCTGTGGTAAGTAACAACTAAGGTTGACTGTTAAAAGAAGTATATCTTCAGTGTAAGTAAAGCGTCTGTACTTCCTGAATGTGTTGTTGCTGAAGCAGTGCTAAGTAAGCTCCAATGTAGCATTTGACTGTAAAGTTATACTAACGCCACTTGTGAGGATGGAAACTTTGCTTTGCATTACTATTAAGACTTGAGACAAAATTTGAAGTTGCGCTATAAGATAATTGGTTGCAACACTGCCACCCATATCACTGGAGCCAGTACTGGGATTTTACAAATGGCATGTTTAATTTCAGATATCAGCTATATTATTCATGAAAAAACATACCCATAACAAATTCTGTATTTCATGTTGTGTAAAATACATTAGCATGAAGTGCTATGTATATAAAGTATGAATAAATGTGTTATATATGAGTGTCATAAATACTTTTATATGTATTTCTTAGGAAGAAGGTTTGTATAATAAAGTGTACACTGGACCATTGGACTGATGTCTTGGCTTTGATTGTATTTCTGCTGTTCTACAGTTTCCTTCGTTGAAGAAGAAGTTTGATTTCAAAGCACATGAAGGGGAGATTGAAGACTTGGATATGTGTCCAGGCAATAAGGTGAAAAATTTTTCCTCCCCTTTTTGTAAATAAATAATGTATTATAAAAAAATTAGTAAGTTGTGTTGTGTTCTTTTCTCTTACAGCATTTGGTGACTGTTGGCCGTGACTTCGCTTGCAGTGTATGGAGTGGCAGCCAGTTGGCTATTGGTCTTAATTGGCTTGAATCAATGCCTCAAATAGCTGAGAAGACTTATCGTTACATGGCTTGCAGGTAAAAAAAAGAATATATACATATATGGTAAAATTCAAAGCAAATACATCTTTGTTCCAGAAAGAGCGTCCCAGTTGTTTACCTCATAATATTGATCGCAATTATGTCACTGACAATACATCGATGTTGTATGTACTTTAAGGTTTGGAAAGGTGGAAGACCATAAAGAAGAGCTGAGGCTTTACACTGTCCAGATCCCCCATAAGCGAGACAGGAAACCTCCTCCTTGCCACCTCACCAAGTGGGATGGTAAGAGCTTCCTACCAATGCTGACGGCTCCCTGTGGCACTGAGGTCATCTCCAGTCTGGCTGTCAGGTAGGTTAGGTTCATATTATGACATTTGAGCATGACAGACTCACCCTAGATATGAGTAAGGTCGGGGAAATAACAAATGACAACCCCTTTAGTGACACTTTGTGCGGTGGACCTCCTTTGATTTCCATAAATCATTAAGAAACCCAATATCCACTTTTGCACTTAGTGATTATGTTTTGCATTCACTATAAACAAACACAATGTATTTGTTTGGATTCAATCTTATACAGTCCATCTTGCTAATTTTTTTTTTGTTTAACTTTAAAATATTTGCTGTGTCACTCACACCAAAGCTACCTGACTTCATTTATTGAAACTGTAATTTTATAATCATAAAACATAGTTTAAACATGACCAAAAAAATAAATAATTGATTAATAAGTAAATAAAAGTTTTAAAGGCTGTCTCGAATGGTCCATCTTGTAACTTTTACTATCTCCTGTATTCTTCTTTAACTCTTTTTCAGAAAAAGACATTAACAAAAAAACATGCCAACTTGCAAGTTGATAACATGAAACATACATGTTATCCGCATCCAGTCTAAAATTTTTTCAATTTATCAATCATCGAGGTAATTAAAAAGCGATATATGTTTGGGGCAAATATTGCACTAAAGAAACTCAGAATTTTAACATCCCAATTTTAAACAAAATGTTAAAATGTCTTCTTAAACCTGAGATGGTAAGAGACAGAAAGAGATATTTAATTTAAGTAAAAAGGAACATTCCAAATAATTATAACTAGGGCTGTCAGTCGATAAAATTTTTTTATCGTGATTAATCGCATTAGTGTCCTGAGTTAATGCGTTATTGACGCGACTTTTTTACCCTGCCCTTTTACATTTACAATAACTACAAATGACTTTTGTTTTGTCCAGAAAACCATTGGGCAAAACTTTAAAGCTAAACTTTCTGTTTAAAAGTCCCTTTTCTGTATCCATTTCTGCTTTGTAACCGTCTGCAATGTTATTTTAGCGCCTCTTCCTGAAATTATGGAAGCTGGCAAGGCACAGACCGTGCGTGCGTTAATCGCTCATTTAAAAAATTAGTAACGTTAAAAGGAGTTTGAGTTAACGCATTATTAACGCGTTAACTTCGACAGCCCTAATTATAACACACCTATTATTTATCCAGACAGAAGGTTGTTTATTATCAGTGCATCTGTAACCACACATTTGTATACATTTGTTGCACTTTTGCTGAAAATTCCATTTCCACAAATTATTCTCTTTACTTTGTGACCCTACATATATTATAAAAGATGCGGACATAAGTACTGTTATCAACCCCAACAACTGTTTTTGTGGCTTAAGATGCTCAAGAAAATGATATTCCAATTAAATAATAAAACAGTGCTGAAATAATTGTGGAATTTTGCAATTGTTGGAGATTGATATAGTTTCACTGAGCTCCCATTTCCCTATGAATAAAAACAAGGTAAGTATGTTCTACAAGATGCTGTTTTGTCTATCAGTTAAAAAAAAATCTTGATTTTTATTGACTGAACAGAAGGAGTGGTCTCCCCTTCTAGATATGAACACTCTGTAAATTTAACTTTCACTGCTCTTATAAACAGGCAAGCATTATAAAGAGGTAAATTCAAATCACCTCTAGTGTGCAGTAAAAACAGCAGCAACCACTCTAAAAATAAAAAAAAAAATTAGCATCAAACAACCCAACGTACAAATAACCCCAATCAGCAAATAAAACATGGTAAGAGCCCATTTAAAACTCAATTAGACAAGCAAACTTGTACTGCCTGGATTTCTTACGAACAGACCTCAGACAGTCCAGATTGGCTGGCAGTCATGTCATTCACACTACTGCTCAACACCAAGGTCTCCCAAAGTTGTGAGCTCAGCCTCCTCATTTTCACTACCTACATCCATGATTGCAACACTTGATATGGAGAGAATTCAATTATATTAGGCATGAGGACGACACCACCATATGGCCAGCTTTGTTAAAACAATTACTCTCTATATCTAGAGGAAATCAGCAATCTTCCAGAGTGGTGCAAAGAGAAGGACCTAATACGCAACATCAGTGAAACCAGGGAGTGGTTTATGTTTAAGAGAAAAAAAAGTCTACCTCAGTTGGGGTGAGGTAGAGCAGGTGAGTAGTTTTTGTTATGTGAATCAGTATCACATGTTTCTTCTCCATGCCGTGGCTCAAGCGCTCTTGATATCAGTCACTGGAGCAGTGTGGAGCTCACTGTTGTTATCAATAATTAAAAGTGAGGTCGTTTAATCCCTCAGAACATCCATTTCACTAGAAGTATCACTTCATACACTCTTACAACTTTTGTGATGGAATGTTATCAAAAGCTTTTGTTTTCAAATAACAGTATGGCTGTGGTAGGGCAGAAAAAACAAAATTGCTAAGAGGGTTAAGGTAATCACATAATCTCGCCAAATTTGCCACAATTGTTAGACATGTTAAATATTAATATGTGATATACTTCTCAGACTTGGGCAGTGCCTATTGGGTTTGTAGCACCCCCTACAAAATTTCAATTAAGTAACCCTTACAGTGTGTTTGACCTTAACGTTCCAAATTCTGTAGATACATTACCCATGGCAAGACTCACAAAAATTCCTGTAAGAACTGTGACCTTAACACAAATGGAAGTCAGACATTTTAGTTTACAGGGCAATTTTTGTCAATTTTAGTACATTGCATGTTAACAAGTTCCTCCCGCAGATTTAATCTCAGTGACTTCATATTTGGTTTCTCCGCTCTTTACACCCTTGTGATCAAAAGCTTTAATTTAATTTAACAATGTGTTCTTAGTGTGGTGGCTAATTCCACTGTTTTGCCATAAGAAAAGAAGTGATTGTACCTTCAGTATACATGTCAAATATGCGCTAGACTTCACATTATAACCCACTCGGATTTGGTAGCAGCACTCTTATCACCTTTTGAATGAGGTTATCACAAGATTTTGTTTTCAGTCAACATCTGTTTTAGTGGCATGGTTGCAACTTCCACCATTTCATCATATAAAAGAAAATGATTTTAATTTCAGTATGCATTGTTTTACATGCCCTGTGCTTTATTTGTTTAATAATAGTCCTGGCCATAGAACGTGCCAGTATTCTGTCACACTTATAGCGCCGTCAAGTGAAAGTAATAAATGCCATGTTGTAAGCTTTCATGTACACTTTCTAGGAGGTATATTGCTGACCGCTGCATGTCTGCATGTATCAAAGGATGCCTGTGTTCAATATTGTCTGTTTGTTACGATGCTTTCTGATGCTTGCATGGCTGTCTTTGTGTTGCAATATTATTGTACTGTTGCTTTGCATGGCTTTCGTCGTCGGCGTCCGTCACACTCACCGTCTTTGTAACATTCTCTTGTCTTTGTTTTGTAAATATTATGATTATTGGTTTTCAAACAGCTTGCCCAAAGACTGCACTAGCCAACTTGGTAACACTGGCACATTTACAGATATGTTGAATAACATATGCTGTGTTTATAAATAAATTAATAATTTGAAATTAAAAAATGTAATTTATTTTGTTCAGATGTAAATTACAGTCCAACCACTGTAGCTTTAAAGTACTATTTATTTGCCAAATATTTTTATAATTTATTTAGGTTCCACTTATAAAGCTGTTTTATGCAAAAGAAAAGATTAAGGGGTACGGAACTACAGGGCAGGAACACAGGTTAATGCAGAGGAGCCAGAAACTGGAATGAAGCAAGTAAGTATTTATTAAGGCAGGGCCCCCATAATCCAGAAAACCCATTGAATACATAAATTTTCACATTCACAGGGGGTGCAATATGCATGACTCCCACTCACTGTCTACAGAATGCCATTCTTAAGCACCATGTGCAATTTGGGACAGATTCAATGACAAATGAGGAAGTAAGAATCAATTAATCAATCAAGAGGGAATCACATTTTAATTTCCTTGTATCCTTGTAAGAAAAGTTCTTCTCTCTTGGTGAAACATGCATGTATGCAAATGCAACAACATTACCACACTACCATGGTTACACAAATTGATGTCCATAGACAGGAATCACAACATTTCAACATTTCATCATTTTTGGTTGACATGATACATGTGCCTATTAAATTTCATAAGTCCATATCAAGAAGGCTGCTGGGGCTGCTTTTTTGAAATTTTGTAGGGGGCGCTTTACAGCCAGTAGGCCCTACCCACTCCTGAAATGTATTTCAGATATTAATATTGGACATTTGTAACAACTGTGTCAAGTTTGGTAACATTTTGCTAACCCCTTGACCCCCAAAATTTGTTTTATTTGTCAAGGTGAATAGTTCAATATGGTTCACCTGCCAAAGTCAAACTGTAATCAAAAAATTAAAGCTTTTGATAACTTTCTTGACAAAAGCCTTAGGTGTGAGACCAAATTTCAAGTTACTCATATCAATTTTAGTGGTGGACTTTGCGTGACACATGGTCACTGAGAGTCATTTCCTAAGGCCAGTAGGTGGCGCTATGAAATAACAGAATACATATGTTCAGGTCAGGACTCTCATAAAGCATATAAAGTTTGATTCAGATTGGACAAAGCACCTTGAAGTTACAAGCATTTAATTTTTCATGGAGAATGCTTAAAAAGGCTGCCACACCACAGCCACATGGATTATTTAAAACAAAGCCTTTGATAACGTCTGATCCCATACATCTTAGGAGAACACACAGCAAATTTCATGAGAATTGGATTAAATCTTTAGGTGCAGTTTGTTAAAATGCAAAACTTGTAAATCACCAAAAATGCCCTTTCATCAAAATGGTGTACTTCCTGTTTGGTTTAGCCAAGGGTCTCAGGAAACTTTTTTGTAGATCTGGTAATGATACATATGTGTACAAAATTTAATTTATATATGTGAGAGTGGTTGCCTGTTCTGCAGTTTAGGGAGTGCTGAAGAACCATTTTGCAAGCAACTTTGGGCAAATCCCTAGAATGTGTAAATTTCACACCCAACTGATGTGTCTGCCAAATTTTATGATTATTTAAGCGTGTCAAAATTTGTCAGAAAGGCAAGTTATTCTTGAGAAAAAAACAATAATTCTTTGTATTTCAATAGGTCAATCAATAGATATTAATAGATGAACACCCTGGCGCCAGTTGGGGTGGGATGCGGTTGCCCCAAACAGAATACTCGTGGGTCATGTTTCCGCAAATAGAAGGTTCTGCACGCACAAGAATTTAATGTAAATCACTTCATCATCACTTGAAATTTGAGACAGATCTCAGCAGTCAAAGTCAGAGTAGTAGCCTAAATCGGTGTAGTACTCTTAGCAGTAAAGTCAAATTAGAATTAAACTCAGTAAGAGGGGTCTTAGCAGTCAAAGTTAGTGCATTAGTTGGAGTTGGAGTAGTTTTCTTAGCAGTTCAAGTTGTAGTAGCCTTAGCAGCAGATTTCAACAAGACGGATCTGAATCAACTGAAAGTGCCTAATGAAAGTCCTGATAACATTTAAATGCCAATGTTTTGCCATATTCAAAGTGCCACTTTCTGGCCACAAGAAATTATTCTCATTAACCATTAGTAGGTACTTTAACGAACTCCTTCCACAAAATTTATATAAATGACTTAAAATTTGGTTTTGGCACACCTTAGGTGTATGTAATAAAACCAAATTTACTGACTTCTGCTCTACCTTGACTTTAACTGCTAAGACTACTACACCGACTTAGGCTACTACTCTGACTTAGACTGCTGAGAGTCCTGCTGACAGGCGCCAGGGTGCAAGGGCCCGTTCTATACTGAGTGCAGCTTTAATTATGGCCAGAGCACTGAATGGTGTGAGGACCCCATTGTAATTCAAGGAATAATACATAGGGCCCAAGCGCCAAATGGTGCAATGTTATGCCTCGGACTTTCAAAATGAAAGCCTGCAATAACTTGATAATAAAAGCTCTTACTTCCCAAAAAAATAACCCTTTAAACCTTTAAATAGATTGTCTACATTTTTAATGCACTGGATGGTGAGACCGGGCCTGCCTGACAGGCCAAAGTGCGAGGTTCCAACCAATGTTGCTTACATGTTTGATTAGTTTCATAATTGCTTTGGACTATCTCATTACGAATCAAAAAGGTCAGATTTATTTTAAATTCATCAGTAAACTGCAGACTACAACAAACAACAAAACAATTAACACAGTTAAGTAGTTCAGTCATTTATGGAAAAACCAGGCAAAAGCTGAAGAAAAAAATTTGATGAAAAAGTTTTGTCTTAGTTGTGCTGTTGGTAGTAAAGTAATGGTTCCCTTGCTTTCTACAATTGCTTTATTACAAAGTTAAAAGTTTAAATGCATCAAAAAAATCAAACTGTTGGATAAAATAAACAAGCACAATAACAACAATAAAATAGTTAACACATTGAAATAGGGTAATTTAGTTATTGCGGAGGAAGAAAACCGTTTTAATCAAACAAGGTGTTAAAAAAATAAAGAACTGTAGTTCTCCCTCTCTCTTTTTCTCTGTTTCTCTCCCTCTCTTTCACACACACACACACGCACACACACACACAAACACATATTTTATCTTAATGTGGAATTAATAGACATCTGCAAAATGTTAGTTCCATATTCCTTCCTGTTGTCAAAACTTTAGGGACACTGATTAAATTTTACTCAATGAATACATTTTTAGCACCAAAACTATTTAAAATGTAAAACATTCATTTGATGTTTGAACTAAACTTTTTTTCTCTGTTAAGCCATTGTTGAAGGAAATAAGAGCTTTTTAAACAGTGGTGTATATTGTTTGGAAGGGTTAATCTGACTTTTTAGAATTAAAAATTTGATTTCTTTCAGCGTATTGATTAAAATTTAAATCTTGTCCTTGATAGTGACTCTGGAACATATCTTGGCCTTGGAACTGTAACAGGATCAGTGGCTATCTACATCACTTTCTCCCTGCAGGTAAAGACAGTGTGGAACCACATTTCAAACCATTGGGTAAAGATTAAAAGAAGAACTCCCACATACTTTCTTGCTTTCTACTAGCTTATTTATTACATGACTTCCCAGTCTCAGCAGACCATCAATTATTATGGCAGCATTAAAACACTTCTATATGTGTGTGTTCAATGACTGTCTCAATATTAAAGCATCCAATTAGAGGACTGCTGAGGCTGATGATTGCCTGAAACTACTTAATACATCGTAAGTTTGGTAAATGAGTTCAAAGTGAGGCACAATAAATATTCAATATACATAAAGTCTTACATAATCCGCAAGACCGTTGTTACCTATTGCCCCCTCTTCCAACACACTTGTCACACTGCAGGTGTGCAGGGATTCCCTTCATATTCAATTATCAGTATCCTTTGTCTCTGGGACCCTTAGCACTTTCAGCTGTGGTGAGACTCTACAAATGTGCTCTTTTCAAGAAATATTTGAGCTCACTTATAACTGAGTGAACGCTTTAACGTTTCAATTCTTCAGTAAAGATGACCAGAGAATTCTAATTCCAAGCATAGATATATGCAACTCACTCTTTTAGTGAAGAATGCAAAATGAAGTGGGAGAAATGTGGCTAAAACAGACATGCTTGTTGTTGCATGCGTCTATACTAAGCAAATACTGGAGAAATTAAAAAAAATCCCCAGAGGACTGAGAATCCAGAATGCTCCCTTAATTGGAAAATCCAACATGAGTTTTGTAAAAAGATAGGAAGAAAACCTCAACAAATTCTTAATGGATTTGATGTTGTTAATTATTGAGCAAGTCACTACAAAACCTGGAGAACTTAACAACCAAATCCACTCAAGAAAATGATAAAACAAAAGTTTGGAAATACCTTCACTTTGAGCTATCAAACAAAGACAATGGTGCTAAATACAGGCAGAACTTACAAGCTACAAAAAAAAGAGAAAAAAACTAAACGGATACCAAAGATTATCAAAGTATACAAAGGAGAGATAAAGAATCGTCAATCTCCTGAACTTGTAGCAGATGTAAATTTTGCACGCATGGCTCCACTTTTAAAGCTTCATCCCAGAAAACAAGGAGCTTTTGGAGAGAGAAACTGAACGAGGATTCATCAAAAGAAAGTAACTACACCGTTGGCAGTGACTCCAGCACACTGTGATTCTTCAAAGGTTCTTTCTTAGCCAATTGCAGCAGGCAGTGCTGAAGAAGAAGAGTTGCAGACGAGGCAAATGTATGCCCAAAATAAAGGCAGAGACCATAGATATGAAGTTATTCAAGGACATGGCACTTAATTATTCCAAAAAAGAACTTTCTGATGAACATTTATTTTGGTTATCAAAAGGACTGTTTTTTGTGCCAAGCTGTGGTATAAAATTTTTTATGCTTTAGGCAAATAAAACTAAGATATTTCTTAAGAAAAAATACTGACTTTACTGTTCAGACTACATTATAAACCCCATTCAAACCCAGAAGTACTTTTTGCCCAAATTGGCCAAATCTTTAAATAAATACGTTAAGCAGAATGCATCAGAAGCCTTTTAATTTTTTAGAAAAGCTACCAAAAAGGGAAAAGTAGCATTAAAAGAGTCAACAAATAACAGAGACATTGTGATAAAGATGCAGATGAAGAAGGTGCAATTTGTTTCAAAGACAACGAAGAATACAAACAAGAAATTATGTCACAATTGCCTAATGAGAATTACTATAGAAAACTTAATTCAGACCATGCTTTATTATTTCAGAAACAAATCCACATCTTCCTTGGAGACACAAGAGATTTGGCTACCTTTGTTATGAAATATAACTACTGTGGCAATTTATACATGGGTTATTTTGAGATACATTTTATTTTCAACCCCTTAAAATAAGGCATTTTCTAAAACTGCTAAAATTTTACAATATTGTTAACTTGTATATATATATTTTTTTTTATCTCAAGTTTTCATGTAAGTTTAGCAAGAGTACATTTTCTTGATATGAGGTCATCATAAACAATGGGACTTATCAACTATGTTATTTTGAAAAAAATCATAGAAATAGCCTTCTTCCTGCTATGAGTGCACACTCTACTCCACTCAAGAAGGGCCTACGAAGAGTTAGTATGACAGACTGAGCAGATTATGCCAGATCACTGAAGACTTTGTTGAAAAGACTGTGGATATGAAATCAGTTAGTTGTTGTTAGTTTTCCATTTTCTGCAGAGCCTTAAAAATGTGCAATTGGACTTTTTTATTGTCCACAAACAAAAAAATGTTTATTTTGGCCTTTTGAGGAAAATTTGATGAAAAAGCTACTATATTTTTGAAAGAGTTAGTGTATTTTACACTGAGCCTTAAGTAGTTTATTCTTGTCTTTCAGTAGACCCATTTGAACAATGGATGCTGACAGATGTATTTGGCAATTATTCTGTTTACATCATACATTTGTATGTTTCTGCCTTTTGACTACTTAAGAAACTTAAGGACCAGAGTTATTTATTAAAGGACAGTGTATTGACAGTAAATTGCTTTTCTGTGATGTTACATTTTGTCTTGTAAATTATGTAAGGTTATATGCATATTGACTATTTATTGTGACTCACTGTGAACTTTGAACTCTTTAACTGAACTAATGATGCATTAAGTAAATTCAGGTGATCATCAGCCTCAGCAGTCCTCTGACTGAATGCTTGAATATTGAGACAGCCATTGATTGTGTATATTAAATTTTTTCTGCCATTAATACCTGATGACGGTCTGTCAAGACTGAGACCACATATAATACCATACCATACCATACCACCTTTATTTATATAGCACATTTAAATACAACAAAGTTGCTCCAAAGTGCTTCACAATAGATAAAAAAGCATAGATAATTTAAAATCTAATCATACAACATACAGTGCACAGAGATATCAGTGCTCATCATGCTGTAGGTGGAAAATAATAAATTAATCGAAAGCAGGACAGTGTGCAGAAGGAGTTCTTTTTATTGTTGCCTACTGCATCCTCCTCCAACACATACCTGCCACGCTTCACTTGTGCAAAGATTTCCTTTGGAACCAACAGGCAAATAAATTAACTGTGCTGCCCTGCCGCAAGATGATTACTTGGTCTTATTCTTTGTGTTTAGAGGCTGTATTATGTACAAGAGTCCCATGGCATTGTTGTAACAGACCTTGCCTTCCTACCTGACTTGCTGAAAGGCAAAAATATCAAAGGGAATAATGACACAGCAATGTTGAGTGTTGCTGTGGACAGCCGCTGCCAAGTACATACTATTCCCAAACAAAGTAAGTCCTGCATTATCATCCAATGAACACATTAAGACCATGTATAATAACCTATGATAATCCATGATGCCTTATATTTTGTTCTTTCATTTTACATTGTTTTCAGGATCCTTTCCAGTTTGGCTGATGCTCTTCTTTTGTGGCTTCATGGTTGTGGGAATGATCCTCCTTCTGCAGTACCTCTTTCCCAGATTTATTTAAATCATTTTACTCAGTCTTGTCACTCAGTCCTGGTAAGGGCTGATGGAGCTTGTTCACATCTTCACAGGACTTGACCATAGGACCACAATCAACATTAGCAGTACAGTACATAGCAGTACTATGTAAAATCCAAAATTCCCACCACTGCTGCACCACAATTCCCAGATCAACCTAAGGCTCTTTAGCCACTTTTTTTAAACGGCTGGCATGGCACATTGATGTTGTGCCCCATCAGCTGTTAGTCAGGGTTGTTCTTCTCAGACCTGTAAACACAGTGGAATTAATTCTGTACACATTGTGGAATTTTATTTGTTAAATCTCTGAATTATTGTTAACCTTTATTAGATTCATATTGATGCCCTTAGGTTCATGATTGTTAACAGCATGGTATGTTTTTCCTGACATATTTAAAAATGAATGTGAATACATACAAAAGGTGAATAATGTGTCTGATGTTTGATTTGAATATAAACACTTTGAATTAGCCCTTTCTCTGAATTCTTCAAAGAATTTTTTTTTGCCTTCACATTTGTTTTGTTTTTTGTTTTGTTTTTCCCATTTTGTCTGCTTGGGCAGCAAAACCTAAGAGTCAACAGTCTTCTCTTGTAGGGCTGCAAGTAACCCTAACCCTAATGTTAATCAAGATTAAGCATCTCTTAGTCTCAGCACAGTGGATATTTTTAAATCACACACTGTATGTTTTGACTTAAATGGGGCTGCTCAGTTTATTATGTCAACACAATGTTGTAGCATCTACAAATGAAAAATCACTTGGTGGTACTACAAGAAAACTGATGTGGGATAATATGAGTAAAGTTATTCTAAACATACAAGAGGCAGGGGAACTGTTTGAACATGTTGACAATAGAATTTTCACTGAAGTGAAAACTTGATATTCCTTTTTTATGATAGACCGTCTCACCTTAAATTTTATTTAAATATTATGACTGCATGTATGTTGGCCAGTGGATGTACAGAAATGTGAATGAAATTTTTAAATGATGCCCAATTATTGTAACTTACTTCAGTAATTATTGAAGAAATAAATTAATAAGTAATTTAGCTACTTTACTTTTTGCCCTCTTATATGCTTCCTCATATTTACACACACGTGCTGTGCATGCATCTGTGTTTCTGTTGTCTGTTCAAGGATGTGTCGTAAACAAACAATTTATCTACTCTTTCAGCCCTTTTTTACATTAACTTTTTAAATCTAGGTTGTTTTATGAGTAAGAGACCGACACACCTTGTCACTCTCCTCAGGTTCTTTTGAAGGGATCAGGTGATCATGCCACTCCTTAACACAAGCCACAACCACGCTTTAAACTAAAAAATCAAATATCTCCTACTTTGTATTGGTACCTAATGCAATTTCCACTCAGTCATCTCCTGACCCCCTCCATCCAGTCAACACTGGTTTCAGGAAGCAGCTCTTTATCTGCCTGTAGATGAAGGTGGTGTAAATATATGATTTTTTACATTGCTTAATAATAACAGTGCAGAGTGTGAATTCATATCCATTCATATCCAAATATAAGGTGCCTTATTAACTAACAGTAAGCATACATGAGCAGTGGAGCCTGACATTAGAATATGATTTATAACTGAAACAGTGGGAAAAATACAGAAATGGTGTGGTTCAGGGAAAAATAGAGAGTCAGACTTTGTGCCCTGACACATTAATGTTGATTGTCAGGGAAAGGAAGATCGAGACCCAGAGCTCTGTATGCTTTATTCATTTACTGCTAAATAAACAGATAAACTGAGACCTAATATCTTCTCCTATCGCTTCATTAACGAACATGCAGGATTTGGCTCACACATATTAACTTTTTTGAGAATATATTTGGCTACAATCCAACGGTGGCCAGGCCAAATATCCAATCAAAAATTGCCTCATTCAGGCTGCAGACAGCACAAAGAATACTTTACAACTGCGGTCCAAGCTGGTTGGATACAGCTCGACTGCTTAAGGAGAGCTGGGAGTTTGGGGCTTGGTAAACAGCTCTTCTTGATGCATTCTGAGGATCCGGACTACTGGTCTTACCTCTTTCCACAGCTCTGTGTTGCAGGCCTTGCAGATTTTAAAGATTGAAAGGGAAGCCAGTCAAACTCCAGGCATGTAGATATTTGAAGAGCCTCTGTTTTCTAACAACTTCTTAAGAACTCAAACCCTGCAATCTGCAAGCCTGCAGTACAGTCTAAGAAAGGCCGGATGCACCAAACTTGGTTATATAATGAGGCTGACAGCTTTATCTGTGGATATCTTGAGGGAGAGGGGCAACATCCCCTCCATCAGACTGTTCAACAAGGTGGTGGCAGAAATCTGTGCTGTCTGCCACAGCATCTGAGGCAGTACATGAGAGACCCAATTCTGTGTGAGCCCTCTCTGTCGGTTTCCCCAGTAGCTGGGAAATGGCAGGAGGGGGGACAAGCTGCTTCCTCTCACAATACCACATCCGAATAAGTTTCAGGATGCAGGGGAAAAGGACCCTTATCAGACCTGTGTCAAAGTCATTGTCGGAGGTTGGAGAGTCAAGGTGGACTAAGTTCTTTGACCCAGACTTTTCCTCGAGAGGCAGCTCCTTGTACTAGCTGCCTGTTGAAAAGTGGACAGCAGACCTCCAGTGGAGGATTGTACATGGTGCAATGGTAATGAACTGACACAAAGAGTGCATTGATCCTGGGGTGGGAGATAAGTGTTTGTTTAAAACCCTTATTCATTTGTTTGTTGAGTGTCCTAGGTTGGATTCATTTGTTTGAACTTTCAAGAATGTTGACTCAAGGACCCAGGGAGATTTTCTCATTTTGACAGTTTTTTTTGGTCCGAAGTTGTCAGAGAATAATGTTGGGTCACATGGGGCTCCAACTATGTTGGGCTTAATAATTTGGGATTGGCTATCTAAAGTAAATAATAGTAAAAGTAGTAATAGGATTTAACATATATTAAACCTACCTCGGGGCACCACCCTTAGAAAGGGAAATGATAGCCAATTTTTTAATCAGTCTCATAAAAGCACTAACTATCAATTTGGAGCTATGATAATTAATTAATTGAATAATTATAATCAAAGTTCTAATAAATTGTCAGTTTAGATGAAGAATTTTGAGTTCTGCAGCGTAGAGGTTGGCATCATTCACTTTTGTACAGATTAAACAAACAAAATGACTCGTGTCAAAAGCATTTATCTTACAGATACTAAACAAAACACACAATATCTAAACTAAAAGCATATGCACTATTTACACGTGTGTGTACGTATATTTGTATGTGTGTGTGTGTCTGATAGGCAGACACACAGGTTACTCACATGCAAGTTACTGGATGTGCCTCCAGTCTTATGTGTGTGAAACGTGTAACTAACTTAACAATAACCAGGCCTAGGCTGCAGATTGTGAGGCCTCCTGATGGATTACAGGCTTGTCTGGCCCTGTGAACCCTGGGTCTCTGAGGATCACTGGTTGCTCCTTTGTTCCAAGTTAGCAGCTTGTGGCTAGCTTTGGTTGGGACTCCTGTTGCTTCTAGGTCTCAGCTGGTTGACCTTGTGTCCTGGCCGCTGGTGACTTAGCTTGCTGACTCCTGGTTGATCCTTTGGCAGGCTCTCACTTCGCTGCTCTTGGTGAGGAGTGCAGCAGCAGTCTGCATTGAGCAGGACTGCTGGAGAGGTTGTCTGAGTCCTCGGCCCTGTAGGGCTTCAGAGGAGGAGAGAGCTGAGCTCCCCTGGAGAGGAGGCAAGAAGAGATGGAGCAAGAGAAGAGGAAAAAGAGGCAGATGTGTGGCCAGAGGTGGCTTTTATAGTCTGTGATCACACCTAGGTGTGAAATCTGGGGGACTCTGGGAAGTTGAGTTTACTGCCCTTTATCTGAGTTCAGATCACCCACTGAAGTGTGGTCTGCAAGGCCTTTCTTTGTTCTACTCACATGGTGAGATCCTAACAGCAAAATAGGCACCCTTTCGTCAAATTTTGACAGGTTGAACTTTTGAGGGGAGTGAATCTCAGCCACTTGAGGGAGAGGGGGCTGAATCTCAGCTGCTTGAGGGAGAGAAGCATCACCACTTTAACGTTTTAGAAATAAGGCGCATGTTGAACCTACCTCCACCCAAAAGCGTACCCGATTTTTCTACTTTTTACCTTAATGTCATGGAGGGCTTTCATAACACGATTGAAAAAGCCGTCTCAGAAGAACTGATAGGCAAACAGTTGCACAATCACGCATTAGTCACTCTCATCGAGGAAGATGATGATCCCTATGCTGCTTTTTAGAACTTATTGGATAGGTTAATGCAATCTAACAGACAGATTACAACCGACCCTAGCCTCGAGTTAGTCATGCAATTGGTGCAAAATCCCAGAGACGGTGCTAAACGGAAGCTAGAAAAAAACGTTGAGATCTTGGCGAAAAAAAAATCTAGTCATTTGTGCATGATAGGCAATAGGCGAATCAACTCTTTTTCGCCATCAGCGTCGCTCACCATCTCCATCCTACTTTCACCAATCAAACCCTTGTGACTCTCAGCAATATTCACAAATTTGAAAAGATTGTCAAACATAAAATTGTAGAGCTGTACAAAAATGAGGAGGATAGAGCTCTCTCTCAGTTTAAAACAGACTTCCCCAATCTGGCTTAAGCTCTGTTTCTGTTTCTATTCCAAAACCACTAGTATGGTGTAAAAAAAAACCCTGAGGCTTTATCGGGAGCAGATTTTTACTTTAAAGGTTATGACAATCGTGATGTACACCAATGTCAGGGTTTCTGTCCCATCTGTCAAGACGACGTTTGCACTCAAGAAAACGCCAGCCCCGTCGTTTGCCTCAACTGCCGCAGGTGTTGTCGCTCCCCCTACTGTCTGACTAGACACAAAAGAGACCAGTGGCCAGTGTATACATCAGTAACTGTGACTTGATTAAAAATATGTTTGAAATGCCACAACCTATATCCAGTGCCGTTGCCTAAAGTGTATAAAAAACACGTATGCAGGCTGCCAAAATGTAAAATTTGTGGGGAAACATTATCTTTAGACACAGACATTCTCCGTGATGACCATCTATGCTACATTCAACCCCGCCCCCAATCACAGAGCATAATGAGAAATTAATTATCTACGATTATGAAACCTTTGTCGATCACAACGGCATGCACGTGGCCTATCTGGTCTGTACTAAAACGTTACAAGGTTTAGAATGGGTGCTACAGTCTGGCATGTGTTAGAGAGTGTCTGTTCAGGTACAGGGAGCCACAGCATACTGTGTTTATGGCTCACAGTGCTAAAGGATTAGACAGCAACTTGGTCCTCGATGAAATGATTGAGGTGGGTTTGAAACCCTTGATCATTATGCAAGGCAGTAAAGTCCTCTGTTTAGAAAGCGTAGATTTCAAGTTATAATTTATCCGCACATCTTTCCTCGCCATGCATCTCAGCGCTATGCCTAAAGCCTTGGGTTTCACCAATCATTGCAAGGGCTACTTTCCCCACTTTTCAGTTCAGAGAAGGGTCTCAGCTACATAGGCCCTTACCCCAACCCTCATTATTACAGCGTAGAGTGCATGACCTCGGCCGAGCAGGAAACCTTTTCTGTCTGGTACAGAGACGCGGCCTGAGTTAATTTAAACTTTGAAGAGGAAGCTCAACGTTACTGTAAAAATGGTGTCGATATTCTCCTCAAGGGCTGCGGTAAATTCAGATTTCAGTTTATTGATCAGCTGCATCACCATTGCCTTGGCTTACATGAGAGTGTTTGTCACCTGTTTCCTTCCTTCTAACACCATGGCCATACCTCCCCCTAAAGACTACCGACATCGGTGTAAAAGGTTTTCTCTCACATCCTTCCAATGGTTGGAGTGGGAGGCGCGCCGCAAAAATATCAGCATCCAACACGCCTTAAACAGGGGGAGAAAAACAACTGATCAGTACTACGTAGATAGATAAAAAGGGGTTTTGCCTATAAAATTCAAAATTTCAGAAAAGTTTAGAGTGGTGAACGACAAAAGATGCCTCTTTAAAGACAGAAAAATGGAGCCTTTTGGCTTTTAGGTTAAGCTTTTCTGGCAGTTGAGGAGGAGGGGGAAAAATGTTGCAGTTTAATGATGTAGAGGAGATTGATTTTGACCCTAGATTTTCTGGGAAAACCTACTTTGTAAAAAGTTCACTGGAAAACTGTGAACATGTGAAGAATGTTACGCCTGAAAACATTGTTTGGATTTATACTTCTTTTCAACCTATGTACACAGAGCTGCAGAAGATGAATACATGTGCTAAATTTGTCAAAGGACTACCTGATTCTTTTGAAGATGAAAACCTGTCTACTTCTGACCAGAACCATTTGATTATCCTGAACGATGGGATTTTCCAAGCTTCTGATCATCCTGAAGTGGTTAAAGTATTCACACAGGACAGACATCATCATAACATGAGTGTTATGATGTTAACTCAGAATGTTTTTCATCTGGTCATCTACAGTCGCGCCAATAGTCTGAACAGCAATTAACTGGTGTTAAAAAATCCCAAGACAAATTACAGATCAAGATATTGGCTCATCAAATCTTTCCCTCCCAAAAGGCCTTTATCTCAGAAAGTTATGAAGACCATCAAGGATTCCCACAGGTATTTAATCGTCGACCTTACACCTGGCTGTCCAGACCGATACAGACTGAGGTTGAGTGTACTTCCTGTATTTACACAAAACTAAGTAAGTTCGATCCAAGCCCTCTTCTTCTTCTTCTTCTTCTTCTATAAGGCGGGCTGTCGAAGATGATTTGAATGCAAATTGCAGGCCATCATAAATAAACAGAGATTAAGCCAGTATGAAAAGATGAGAAATACAACATTCTGTTGCAAAGATATCTCGCTTTGTTCAAGCAAGGTCAGAAGGAGGAGCGTCGAGTAACCCTGACTCTGCATCGCAACCCTGCCACCCCCAAGGTTGAGCCCAAAAAACCATGAACACCCTGAACATGATCAGGATGACGGTTTGGGTGAGATTTTATCAGACCTAAACCAGCAGGGTCGCAAAAACGCAGAGTACATCTTGGAGAAATTATCCGGCAGTGACAGAGTGTGGAATTCAAAAGAGGAATTTGTTTATAAGGGGATGAGCGTAAAAGACTGAAGTTATAGTACTTGGCCCGAAACAACATCGGATCAGGCTATCCAATAATATAGCTACTCTAGAGGGT
>JAPZDZ010000025.1:26517531-26530564 GCA_029783805.1 Acanthurus tennentii | reverse complement strand
ACCTCTAGTAAGTGGCCCAGCCCCTCCTATATTTTTCTGTATGTGGCCCTCAGTGAAAAAAGTTTGGACACCCCTGGGTTAAAGTATTCACACAGTATCATCGAAACATGAGCATTATGATGTTGACTCAGAATGTTTTTCATCAGGGTAAACACAGTCGCACCATTAGTCTGAACAGCAGTTATCTGGTGTTGTTTAAAAACCCCCGTGACAAATTACAGATCAAGATTTTGGCTCATCAAATCTTTCCCAACCAAAAGGCCTTTTTCTTAGAAAGTTATGAAGACGCCGTCAAGGATCCCCACGGGTATTTAATTGTTGACCTTACACCCGGCTGCCCAGATCGATACAGAGTGAGTTCGGGTATACTTCCTCACCAGTGGCTGGTAGTGTATTTACCCAAATCCAAGTAAGTCATGTCAGCACATTTAAAAAGAAACGCTCCCTTACTCAGAGCTCTGTACCACGCCACACCTCGGAAACGTAAAGACATTCTCACTCACGGCTCTCCCCGACTTCCTCCTAGCTCTGTGTGAGGTGGCTTTGAATCTTTTGAGAGGAAACATACTCCTGTCAAATTGTCAATACAAAAAACTAAAAAGAAGAAAGAAAATTGTCAGACTACTGGCTGATAAATAAACCAGTCTGAAACGCAAATGTCAGACTCTGATGAAACAATCAGGGGTTTTATTCTACCTCTGCTGTCAGCCGCCGTGCCCGTCCTCGACCAGTTTTGGGAGGAGTATTTGGAAGACGATCGTGAGAAAAAAAAGAAAAAAAGTCTCCCTCATGCCTAAAATGTTTCTTTTTATGCCCCATCAGTTCAGCTGCCTGACACGACCCGAGCCCTCCTCTTTTTCTTCTTCTATAAGAAAGGCGGTTGAAGATGATTTGGATGTAAAATGCAGGCTGTCATAAACGAACCAGGATTGAGTCAGTATGACAAGATGAAGAAATACAATGCTCTGTTGCAAAGATATCTCGCTTTGATTAAGCAAGGTCAGAAGGAGGAGCGTCGAGTAACCCTTACTTTGCACTCCGACCCCACCAACCCAGAAGTTGAGCCTGAACACCCTGAACACCCTGAACACCCTGAACACCCTGAACACGAGCAGGATGACGCTTTGGGTGAGATTTTATCAAACCTACCCCCATGGGATCGCAAAAATGCAGAGTACATCTTGAAAAAATTATCTCACGGCGACGCAGGGTGGAATATAAAAAAGGGGAGTTTATTTATAAGGGGACGAGCATAAAAGGCTCTCATATGATCGATCTATTGAAAAACCTCTCAGTCCCCTTAAAAAAGAAAACTCGAAGCCCACCCAGAGGGTGGACAAAGTTTTTACATATCTTGGCTGAACTTAACATCCCCTTATCCTCAGTGAATAATCCTCAAGCCCGCGAAGAATACGGTCACCTCAAATTGGATGGAACAGATGTCGTCGTCCCCGACTCTGATGTCAAGCGAAAAAAAATAATCCTCTCTCCGAGTTGGAGAAGGCCTGAGGAGGAGGAAGAAGACCGAGAAACTTACAAGAAAAAACTGAGACCTAAACCAAAAAGAAGAAAAGTAACTCTGTCCCCCGTTGGATCCATTTTAAACCATAAACTTGTTATTGAAAAAAAGCAGACGTGTCAAAAATGTTTTTTGTCTTTTAAAGCATTTATTTAAATAAAGCATTCATTGAAATCATTTTACAGCATCTACAGAATTTTTTTGTAATTAAAATTGTTGACAATTTCTAAACATTTGTGAAGAACGGGCTACTTGACTAGAACAGGTTGAATTTCTAATACAGCAACTATATTTTTTAACAAAGTCAGAAACTCTAAGGTCATTTTTTATCACATACTCATCGTACAAAGAAAATACTTGTTCAAAAAATAATCCACAGGCCCGTTGGCAGAGATAATAAACGCAGTGCTGACCGCACACAATGGACAGTATGTGTTGGAGCTGCTAGTCGTGGTATGTCACAACCTGGCTCAAAGCCATGACAAAAACAAGGAGACATACGGTTTTAAAGTAAAAACAAAATGATTTTATTACAAACAATATGAAATTGGGAAATGGGCAACATAATCAACTACAAACTGAACTAACAAATAAACCAAAACAAAACATAATGCGCCGAGGGATCGCGGGCGCAGTGGTGCAGCCGCACCAGGTAGGTCATACAGCAGAGCAGGGCAGAGAAGCTCTATGCAGAGAGAGATAAATAAAAAGTCACTTTACACTTTACAATAGGTACAAAAACCTACCCATGCTTATTATTAATACCCCTTCCTTCACCTGCATCACCCCCCGCCCACCTCAGCAACCTGGTACCTGGGAGCAATTTAAGAGGGGTGAGGGGAGAAAAACAAGTGGGACGAGGAAAAAACAACAACACAGGAAAAACACTTGGCTATATTTATTCTACAGGGGCTCTGGACAATGTGTCTGCCACCACATTGTCAGACCTTTTTATGTGTCGAATATCAAGACAGTGAGGCTGAAGGAATAGTGACTATCTCACTAATCTTTCAATGAGACACTGCAACGAGTTCAGGAAAACGAGAGGGTTATGATCAGTGAAGACCACTACAGGTACAAAACCAGATCCAAGATACACCTCAAAATGCTTAGGTGCCCACACTAATGCCAATGCTTCTTTCTCAATGGTGGAATAGTTGAGTTGGTATGAGTTAATCTTTTTAGAAAATAGAAAAGAAGCACACTGGTTTTTTGATACCAAACTCATCCCTCTGCAACAGTACCACCCCCACCCCCACATGACTGGCATCAACCTGGAGAGCAAAGGGACAATCAAAACTAGGAGCAGAGAGAACAGGTGCATTACACGACAAGGATTTAACTTTTTCAAATGCCTACTGGCAAACAGGAGACCACACATAAGTCACTCTTGCCTTAAGCAAGTCTGTTAGTGGCGCGACTGTAATAACCAACAAGACCTAAGAAATGCATGAGCTCTTTTTTGGTTGTAGAAACAGGAAAACACACAACTGCCTTAACTTTCTCCTCAACAGGACGGACAGTACCCTACCCCACCACCTGACCGAGATACGTCACCGTTGCTTTGGCGAACTCGCACTTTGCGAGATTAACGGTCAGACACGCCTCAGCCAGACAGGCAAACAATGCACGCATACGCTCAACATGAGAAACCCAGGTGCTAAGCTTATCAGGGTGCTCAAAACACAATAAATTTTACTGAAATATGAAGCAGCTACAGCAAATATTACTTACCAAATGGATTATTTTAACATGAAACATGAAACGGATTAATCTTGAAATACCTCTCCGCGCAACATGCCAAACATTTCAAACAAAGCTCTCACAGTTTTTTGGATTCCTGAAACAAGTGGAGGAGCCCCCATTTTGTCACAACCTGGCTCAAAGCCATGACAAAAACAAGGAGACGTACGGTTTTAAGATAAAAACGAAATGATGCATTACAAACAATATGAAATTAGGAAATGGGCAGCATAATCAACTACGAACTGAACTAACAAATAAACTTAACCAAAACATAATGCGCCGAGGGATCGCGGGCGCAGTGGTGCAGCCGCACCAGGTAGGTCATACAGCAGAGCATGGCAGAGAAGCCCTGAGCAAAGCAGCGCACAGCAAAGCAGAGCCAGGCAGAGAGAGAGTGTGATGAGTAGTGCCAGCTCTTATACACCTGAGGACTGGCCAGGTCCACCCAGGTGTGGCAAGCCCCACCTACGACCTGCAGGGAAAGACAAGATGACACACACAAAAGGGAACACAGAACACAACAGCAGGCCCTAGAGGCAGGAGGCCGTCACAGGTAAAAGATGTTCTTCACCCTGCACTGATTTCCCAAAAACCTTAGGATACTCGAGGGGTAATGATTAAAATCTGGTGGGAATCCATAAGAGTCAAAAAAGGTGGCTATGCCTCCCTTTTCTAACGTCAAAGCTAGCCAGTGTTCTTAGTGGGCCGATGTCCTTAGTGCATGTTGACGATGAAATAGGCAGGGCGTCTGAAGGAAGGGTTCAGTAAAGCTAGCTGATCACAGGCCCACACGCCGGTAAATACATCTCCCAACAAACGGCTCAAAAGACTTTCCAGTTAATGATTATTCATGTCAGTAATAATCTACCGGCACCTGTCTTTTAGAGTTGATCTCCAGTGAATCTCATTGAATCTGAATCTCATTTCCAGTCTTAAACTGCTGCTGGAGGTGGAGGACAAGGCTTCGCTGTCTTCCCCCGGGTTGAGGTTAAACACAAAGTGTATCTGTTTTGAAACTCTCTGCAGTATATGCTCAGAGGTAAATCTTTGAGGTGTCTCCCTGTGGCAGTGAACATGTTGTAAAAATCCCTGACCGATGTCCTCTGGTTAAATTGGGGCTTAAAAGCCTTGGCAGGAACTTGTCAACTGTCCAGACAGAGGATTAGATAATCCACGTCATTGTGTATAAAATTAAAGGGTGACCGGTCTCTTTTTCCCGTCCCGGCGTTGTGGTGTACCATCCCCAAAACCACAAATTTGGGCATGACGCCCAGAAACAGGTTCTCCTGGTTGCATATCCTGGAATTCAGAGGTATGGAGTATGTTTTTACATTAACGCGTGTCAGAGGGTAGAGGGCGTTGCCCCTCAGCAGTGCAGCTGTGTAACCCAGACGGACAGCTGGGGACACAGTCAGTTTTTTGATAAACAGAGAGGCTCCTGTTATTTTGAGATGGAAATTCGAATCGCTGGCTCCCATCAGACAGAAGGCATCGTTCGTGTCAATTTAATTCTAGCGTCTACTGAGTTCAGAAGAAACCTTTCGCAGAAAAATATGTCGGCGTGAAGAGGACCCATGAGGTGTACTTCTGCGGAGCGAGCGCTAAAAGCAGCTCTCTGAGTTAATCCTTTGTTGGGCCTGTCATCGACGATGATGGAGTCCATAGCTCCCGCCGTGTCTTTGAAATAAAGTCCTGTCATGAGCTGAGTTTTCAGCGTATCTGTGGAAAATTTGAGCAGGGTTTCAATCATGGCTCTGTAGGGATGTGTAGCGCTAGACTGGGATATGAGTCTATCCCCCACAATAACGTCAAATGTAGCGACTTCATCTAACAAAGAGTCGCTGAGAGGCTGATGCCAGGCCTTTCCTTTGTCTGACGCGCTAATCGAACAAAACACTAAGAAACGTAAAATTAAGTTTAACCTTTTATTAATGAAAAGGAATAATCAACTTATGATACCATGCATAGACTTATAACCAAAGTGAACACACTAATCAAGGAAAATAGCCGTCAACAAAAAAATACGGCAACCCTACTCACCCTCTCTCTCTCTCTCTGGCCACACAGGTGAGCAGGTGCTTGTATTAACATATCCATATGACCTACTTCCCTCGTTAATGTGATCACAAAAAAAACCCTAAATAATATCATAAACAATAAACACCAATATTCAAATTTAAATATATTTAAATATATACACCTACAAAAATACCTAAATTTATTCATGGCTCCTACATTCCAGCCCCTAATTATAAGGTCATTATGCATAATAATTACCCAGATTCATACTGAAAGGAGACATGAAACAATTAACAACTTAATATTCAAAGTTTATAACACATATATTGTCTTCTGTCTCCTTTCTTCCTGAGTCAAAAAGTCAGTAAAACCAACAATCAGGCTCAGTCAAAAGGATTTGTCAGTCTGTCAGTCAAAATCAAAGTCAAGATGGGGTCAAAATGTCACAATGTTCAGCAGCAGCTTCTCATCCAGCTTCAGCCTCCTGTAGTAGACAGATCTTTGTTATTGGACAATCCAGACAACTGCTCTTTGTTTTAATCCGGACCTGACCCACAAATCCTCTTCTGTCTGGAAAGGTTTGAAGAACTTTTCCCATAACCCAGGAATTTCAAGGTGCCGTGTTGTTCATGATAAGCACTACATCTCCAGGGACAACGTTGTGCTTCACTCTGGACCATCTCTGACGCTCCTGTAGTTGTGGTACGTATTCTTTAACCCACCTTTTCCAGGATAAATCTGACATGTATTGAACCTGCCTCCATCGTCTGCGAGCATACACATCAGCCTTCTGGCAGTCTCCTGGTGGTAAAGATGGTAAGGTTTTCAACAGCAACAGGTGGTTTGGTGTCAATGCCTCCAGGTCGTTTGGATCTGTAGATGCTTTGGTAATTGGCCTGCTGTTGATGATGGACTCCACCTCCCAAAGAACTGCGTGAAGACCCTCTTCATCCAGATTTTGCACATTCAAAGTAGAGTTTAGGACTTTCCTCACAGACCGGATTAACTTCTCCCAAGGTGAGCCAGCTGGGGGGTTAAAGATCCATATTATTTCTTTCTGAAGAAGTGCATTATTGATCTGTGATTGATTCCATTGCTCAATAGCTGTTCTCAGCTCACGCTCTGCTCCGATGAAGTTTGTCCCATTGTCTGAGCGCAGTTCCTGGACTTGACCTCGTCTCGCTATAAAGCGTCTAAGTGCATTTATGAAGGAGTCCGTATCCAATGAAGGTGCCACTTCAATGTGAATTGCACATATGGCCGGACAGGTAAAAATAACGCCATACCTCTTCACAACACTCCATCTGATCTTCACTTCAAACGATTCAAAATAGTCCACTCCAACACGAGTAAATGGCGGCTCATCTGAAATCACTCTTTCAGCAGGTAGGTCTGCTGGGCACTGGCTGAGCATTTAGTCTTCGACAGATGACACACTTAGACAGAGTTCTCCTTATGGCCGTATTAGCCCCAGTGATCCAGTATGTCTCCCGCAGTTTGGCTAGCACGTGGTTACAACCACCATGCCCCACTTCTTGATGAATATGCCTCAGAAGAATGTCTGAGATATGGAAATCTTTAGCCAGTATTATAGGGTGTTTAGCCTCTGCTGGCATAGTTGACCGACTCAGCCGACCACCAACTCTCAGAACACCATCTTCGACCGGTGGGCAAAGTTTATAAATGTGACTGTGGCCCTTAACACTTTCGCCATGTTGTAGCCTGAAGAATTCTTCTGGAAACTTCTTCCTTTGGCAGAACCTGATGATTTTGAGCTCAGCCTTCTCCAGCTCCTCCACTGACAAGTAACTTGGAATTGTCTCCCTTTTGAAAGCATCCATATCCTTTTTCAAAGAACATCCTTGTTGTATCACATCCAAATCAGACTGTGCAAGCTCGGTGCTCAACTGTTTCCTCTTCTGGCAACAAGCCAAGAGCCAGTCCTTGAATCTCAGTATCCAAGCCACAGACTTTTTCAGACCAGTCCAAGATGAGAAATAACTGATCAGGCAAGTCACAGCATCAGTCTCTTCTCTGGCCTGTACAGCATTCACTGCAGCAGCTTTCTTAACCTCAGGGTCATCTGATGGAAGCTGATGAACATCCTCGGAATTAACAGGCCACACACAATCAGGTTGACAGAGAAAAGGTCAAGCCCCTGTCAAGCCCCTAGAGGCCACATCTGCTGGGTTACTTGCAGTGTCTACTTATCTCCATTGAGAAGACTGTGAAACTCTGAGAATTTCTGAGACCTGGTTGGCAACAAAGACTTTGAACCTGGAGGTCTCGTTCTTGATATATTTGAGCATGGATGCACAGTCTGTCCAAAACACGGAATCCTGAAGATCCATATGTAGCTCATTCTTCCACAGAACATCAATGCAGCTTGCCATAGTAGCAGCGATGGGCTCCATACGAGGGATGTAACAGACTTAAGTGGAGCCACCCTAGCCTTTCCCATGACGAAAGCTTCTTAGCCAACAACACAATAGGGCTCAAAATTCCAAGAGGATCATAGATGGCGTTGACAGTTGAGAGAATTCCTCTCCTGGTGAGTGGTCTGTCCTTAATGATGATCTTAAACTAAAGGTATCACATTGAATACACCATTCCACACCAAGCATTCTCTCCACTGGTAGCCGATCCTGATCCAGGTCCAACCCTTTCATGTCTGTGGCTCGGTGACTTTCAGGTATTGCAGCCATAACCTCACGTCTGTTGCTTATCCACTTCCTAATCTGGAAACCTCCATACGGATTAAGAGATACAGCTTCCTCCTCTGAAGCCACCGACACCAGACAATCATCAACATAGAACAATGTAGGACCTTATCAATCATTTCTTGGCTGAACTGTTCCTTCTTATCTTCTGCACATTTTCTGAGAGAAAAAGTGGCGCAGCTGGGAGACAAAGTTGCCACAAAGAGATGCACCATCATCCTGAAGTCACTGAGGTCTTAATTCAAATCTCCATCAGGCCACCAGAGAAACCTCAACAAATCGGCATCTTCAGGTGGTACCCTTACCTGGTGAAACATGGATTCAACATCTGCCATGATCACCACTGGTTCTTTCCTGAACCTGGTCATCACCCCAATCAATGCACTAGTCAGATCCGGTCCTTGTAGGAGCTGAGCATTAAGAGATGTTCCTTGGAAACTCGCTCCACAGTCAAAGACAACACTGATCTTCCTCTTTGTCGGATGGTAAACGCCATGGTGAGGTACATGCCAAACCTTGCCATCACAGCATTCCAACTCTTCTTCAGACACTCTTTCAGCATACCCTTTGGCAACCAGATCGTTCATAAAGGCTGTGTATTCTGCATGGAATGATGAGTACTCCAGAAGCCTCCTCTTTAGGTACTTGGCATGTTGCTCAACAATCATTTTATTATTTGGCATGTTCAGTTCCTCATTCCTTAATGGTGTTGGGACCTCATCCATGTCTCAAACAAAGACTAATTCACATAAACCAGCCAGGCCTAGAGAACAATAGTGGCCCACCAAAACTGCATCTGTCCAGTACAGGACCTCTGGGGTGAGTTTATTTTCAAATTCAAACTCATGCCCCTCATTTGCCGAGACATGGACTCTCCCAGGTGAAGTCCGCCAGAAGCCCCCTGATGCAGTCCCAGGCATAAATTGCGGCGAATCGTGCTGCCCGACGCTTTTCCCGTGTGACCAGGTGTAAGAAGAAACTCCAGCTTCGCACTGCCGTCACCGATAGGGAGCACATGACGTCGGAAAATTACGACCTAGGCCGCAGTTCTCAGCTTGCTGGACGAGTGAAGAATTGCTAAAGTGTTTCTGTTAGACACTTTTCTTTGGATCCTGAGAGGACACTGAGCAACCCAGCTAACCCTCCCCATCTGCAGACGGAGAAAACCCCTTTTCTCCAGAAGAAGACGAGCCTGCCGGAACCCGCTTCTTCAATAGAATAACTCTGCTAGTCCCCTCTGCCACGCTGAGGACAGCAAAATTCAACCCCCTGTAGGACGCTACAGCCGCCCCGCACGTTCACCGGATCGACGGATCTGCAGACGCTGGGAAGCACGCTCGTCGCAAGGAGCAACGTAAAGTAAGAGAGCTTTTGTCTGGGCAGAGACAGTTAGAGTGAGCGTGATTTTGAACTGTGTTTCTTTTGTTTGTTTTGAAGGACCGCCAAGTCCCTTTCTTGTATAGACTAAGCTGTTGTGCCACTAGAAGCAACTCTGTTTAATCTGCTTGGTGAACACTGTACTGCTAGTTGTGTATCGTGTGCATGCTGCAGTATCTCGATTTACTAACACTGTGATCAGCGGACAGTAGATGAGCGCCAGCTCATTTATTGACCCCCTGGAAGACAGTAAATCGAATATTGCGCCATCCACGACTCCCTTCTCAAGCCATTCTGAAGCTACGCGCTTCTCTCTCTCTTTCTCTCTCTCTCTCTCCTTTTACTAACCGCACACACATACATACAACCCTACACACACGCATGCACATACTATTACGATGTAATAGACATGCTTCCCCGTGAGTAATCTTAGGAGAACTCACAATCTCCCGTCTACACCACACGTGCAGCAAAATCTCCCGTTTGTGAGCACTCAGTGTTTTCAGTTTCGCCTTGCGCCATCTAGTGTGTGCTTTTGAAGAACACGTGGGGCAAGGGAGGCTGTCGCCATTGTCTTGCTCAGCGTGACCAACACGTGACAGGACGCGGTCTTCCCCCCTCTACTCTTCTCCCTTCACTCTCACACACACACACATACACACACACACACACACACACACACACACTCCGAGATATACCTACATATAAACACACACACTTAGGCACACACTAAACACACTTGCCTGGTGTTGCTGTGGTTATTGCTCATGATTCGTGTTTGATACTCACTTATAGAAAGATAGATCGTTGTTTATTAATATTAATGTATTGATTCCCGAACGAGATACATTGTTTAATAAACAGCTGTGTGTTGAAAAAGAACCCTCTGAGTGGTTATTGTTGCACATATTGTTGTGATAACTGTTGGTTGTACGGTCAGTGCTCGATCTCACCCTTCAATTTGATTCTGCAGTATTAAATTTTGTTTAATACATTGCAACATAGGCTTTATCTTAACTGAGACATTGGCAGTTGTCTGGTCATTGATCCCTGTTCGCAGGGTGGTGCCCCAAAATTATTGAGTAACATTAATAATTAGATTTTTAACACTCATTACTATTAGTAATTAAGTAATTGTCAATAACCAAACTATCCATCTGTATCAAATCCCAACAATGGTAAGCTAATCTGGTAATGACCATCCACTTGCTTTGCTGAGTTTGTAACCAAGTCCATAAACCTGTGATCCTCTCTTGACATTCAAAGTTGCTCATCCACACTGCATTCTGGGAAATCTGGGAACATTTGTCCCAATCAGCAGCTCAATCTCTGCATCTTTCTCAGGCAAATGAACATGCTTCAAATATGGCAAACCCTGAAGATGCCTCTGTCATGGAATGTTCCCACTGTGAACAGGCATATGCTCCAGTGTGAAAGCTTTGGGCAGCTCGCAGAAATGATCACAGTTTAACCCAGCCACCTCCAGTCCTAACACAATATGGCTGCTCACCACCCTTTCTTGGCCCATGGTCCACAAGAGAATACGTGCATTCTTTCCTGTGAGGCCCAGCTTGTGCATCAGTGTCTCTGTGCAGAATACTGCTGTACTTCCTTGATCCAAGAAAGCATAGGTGGTAATGATTTTGTTGCCCTTGTTTGACTTAGCTTGTACAGGAACTATAGGAAGTTTACAATCATGATCACCAGCCCCAGTGAGACCACTTGACACTAAGGTGCTGTCCACTGCTTTCTCTGATTTCCCTTCTGCTTGATCAGAGTCCTTTGTCTTTGGTGGAATATGAAGAATATTTGGATGTAGGAGACCACACTTTTCACAAGAAATCCGTTTTCTGTAATTTTTGCTGATGTGTCCTATACACAAACAGCCAAAACAGACACTCCTCTCTCGTAAGAAGCCTATCTTCTCCTCGTGGGGTCTTCTCTCCAACTGAGGACATGAATCCAGTGTGTGTCCTCCTCCACAACAAAGACACATCCTCCTTGCAGCATGAAGTTGTTCCTTCTCTTTGGTTCTGGGCTGAGTTCCTTTCATTCCTGAACAAGGTTGTTGCTTGAGTTTATTTACACCTTTATTTATTGTCACTGGGGGAGCATCCTGTATATTTCCAAACACTGGGTCATTCAAGATTTTCACTTGTCTCTCAATGAAATTGGTAATGTCACTGAATGTAGGTCTCTGGTTGCTCCTCTCCTGCAGCTCACAGGCTACGGTTCTCCATTTGTCTCTGTATTTGTAAGGCAACTTCCTTATAATGGCGAGCATATTGGCAGGCAGATTTAGCTCCTGCAAATATTCCACCCCTTCCATGGCATTAGAACAGCCTCTGAGGAAAAGACTGAAATCCTGGAGAGCCTTTGCATCCTCTGTTTTGATGGGAGGCCATGAAAGAGCCCTTTCCATATATGCAGCAGCTACTTTCTGCTCATTTCCAAAATGCTCCCTCAGTAGAGCTTTAGCCTTGACATAGCCCCTCTCTGGGTTGTAATGCTGGCAGCTTCTGACCAGTTTCTTAGGGTGACCTCTAGTGTACTGCTCCAGAAAATAGAGTCTATCACTGTAGCTCTCAGTGTTTCTTCCCACACCATTCTCAAAGGCTTTAATAAATGCTTGATATTTTATTGGATCACCATCAAACACTGGGATCTCTTGCTTTGGCAACGATGAGAGGCATTTCTGTTGTATCAAAAGCATAGTTATTTCATTTTGCTTTCCCATAATTTCCAGCATATTGTTTTGATCCTCATTTTTTGATCCAAATCCTGCATTCCATAAATCTTCATTTTGAGTTTGGGTGTTCTCATTGGCACAGTGATTCACTGAATGCTGTTGGAGTTCATTAAGTGACATAGGCTCTGAATTAATGAACTTAGGTGCAGCTTTCTCCTTAGGCCTTGCCCCTGGGCCCATATAGTCATGTATGGTTTCCTTTTGTTTCAGTGACATTTGTGGAATAAATGAATTTGCATTTGCATTGAGAGCTTTTGGTTTTGATTTTCCTTTTTCCAGGTAAGAGTTCGTTACATCTGAACGCTTGGATAAGGAACTCTTTCCACTTAGGATGCTCTGAGATCTTAACACATTTAATTAAGCCATGTGTGCTGCAATATCTTCATCCAATTTTAGCTGCTCTCTCTTTCTTTTCAGCCGTTCCTCCTGCACCTTCAGTTCATGTCTGTCCTTCAAGAGTTTCTGTCTTGCTATTAATGCTGTCAAGTCAGCCTCACCTTTAAGACCTGCAGAAGAAGCATAAGAAACAGCAGATTTTCTTCCAGCAGCAGAGTTTTTGCTTTCCACATTTGATACACTGTAACTCGGGCTTATGTTATCTTGTATGTTCTCTGTCATTATTATGGACAAAGCCTGAGTTGGTGCTTGATGTTCATTCTCTGTTGGACAATGAAGCACTCCTTCACTGACTGCAGCAGGATCCAATTGACCAAGGTTGTTATTTTGTTGTGGCTCCTCAGATTCACTCAGCCACATTTTAACATCCACTTCAAATGTGTTACTGTACTTCATGATGCTGGCGAACCATTCTAGATGGTGGGCCGATGCCGCGTATCGGCTTTAGTTTTTGAAAATAATGATCCCCAGTTAGGGAGGACCTGGATCTTTTATATTTTAAAGTTC